>CABFOV010000024.1:277638-291378 GCA_902141375.1 Timema poppense | reverse complement strand
TGTGTGTGTGTGTGTGTGTGTGTGTGTGTGTGTGTGGGTTCGGAAACTCAACACCTTAACTGAACATATAGTTTGTTTGAACCAAAAGGAAGAGAAAATCCTTATACACTTACATTCAACAAAGTAAGCTAAAACAATCAAATTGTGTTTAAAGTTTCGATGTACAGCGCTGGGAGAGCAAAGCTGTGCAAGCATGCGTGTACCACAAGTTGTAAGGAATTATACGCGCGGCACTGCACACCTCGACATCTTGGATCACGTCAGCACAACATACCATAATTAATAGTAAACAACACACCAGCCGAAATAGAAATATGGGCATATATCACAGCATATGCTTGAAATGATTACCCCTGACTTCTCTGCAGAGCCTCTTTCTAAGAAGAAGTGAATGACGCACCAATTCGAAGATAGCTCGCACATTTCCCGCTGCAATTGCGAGTCTTGCTACCAAATCGTCCTCAATAGACCGAGTTCTCATCCCATTACTACATATCAATACTTGCCGTTACTACATGCGCAGTGCCACGCGCCTAGTTCCTATGCAACTTGTTGTACACGCATGCTTACACAGTTTTACTCTCCCGGCACTGTAAGCCGAAAATTTGAATACAATCTAATGGTATTAGCTACTTTGCCGAATGTAAGTGTATACGGATTTTGTCTTCTATTTGGTTCAAACAAAATACATGCGCAGTTTAAGTGTTGAGTTTCCGAACACTCTGTATACATACACAGGATGAGTCAAAAGTGAGGAAATATAGGATTACTCCATAAAGCTTATAGGAGCGTCGAAATTTAAAACCATTCGGAAGAAGAATTACTCTAAATACTCTAAAAACTAAATCTAGAGGTCCCCTACCCAACGTATTAAAAAAAAAAGAATGCCTTTAAAGGTTATTTGTAGTTTGGTACAAGTATTTCAGCTTCATATTCGAGAATATTAGAAGGTGTGAAGTACTTATTGAGGATGGTATAATTTAAAACTTTATATATAGTATATAAAACATTATATACTATACACTATATATAGTATATAAAACATTATATACTATACACTATATATAGTATATAAAACATTATATACATATATATAGTATATAAAACATTATATACATATATACAGTATATAAAACTTTACATATATATAGTATATAAAACATTATATATATTATATAAAACATTATATACATATATATAAGATATGACATATATTATATATAATGTTTTCTTGCAGATTTGGATGCCATACTATATATAGAATTGTCAAAGAAAGAGCGCAATTACATCTTATTAATGCTGGCAGTGGCAGTTTCAGACACATTCCAAAGGAATTCAACGACAGATATACCTCACAACCATCTGGACATATAAATAAAATGCACTCTGCATGATAGGTAGAGACCCCGACTTTTCGCGAAGCGTTTTTATAAAATGATTGAAAAATCCATTTCGAAAACGCTAAAACTTGTTCCAAGTTCAAATAAATCATTATTACGTATTTTTGAGTTTACGAAATAAAACGATAAAGTTATTTATACGCTAAATCGAAGTGTTTTTTTAAAGAAATGTTATTATTATTGCTGTTTTAAAACGAAATTCATATTTTCTAGGCAAAAATTCATTTGTTCATTTACACACAGATAACATTAGTGGCCATGTTGATTTCGATCGCCGTAAAATTAACGCAGCCTTTACCATCGATGTCTACAAATATTAAAGGAATAGTCGATATATAAGCAGTGGACTCGCAAAGATTTATAATAATCTTATTATATTCTATGTAGACTCGACAATAATATACCTAAAAACCCATGCGTTTATTGTATTCCGTTTCAAACCTAATGATAACATATTTGTTTGTATTTATTTTGTTAATTTAAAAGAATCATGAACAATTTTATTCAATAGATTATTAAATTAAATGTTATTTTTATTCCCTTTCTGTAAAAAAAAATATCTATATATCGAGTTAATATTCCTGTGTTTTTTGCTATTCTTATCTATAGTTGTTTGGGATCTTTGCAAGCCCTGGAGTTTCTTCCTTCCTTTGTGATTTCATTGTATCTAAGTTTTATTTTTGTGAGTTAAAATATTTATAGGCCTTTATTTATGGTTTTATTTTATATTATATTTGTAAAAAAATATATATAATAAACAAGTGTTTTTTCCAAGATTTTTCCAGGTGTTTAAATACCATTTTTACAACGAAATTTTTGTTAATTTGAGGATTTTTAATGACGAAATTACGAAAAATTTATTTACCATAATATAGGGCCTCTAATGATGGGTGCTCGTGCGACAATGTCATAATACCCCACCTCCCAAACCTGCAAGAAAACATAGTACGTTTAAATACATTTTCCTCCCTCTCTTTCCAGGCTTTTGACACACCTTCTGGTAAGCAGAACATTATCTGAAGATCACAAAACTACCAAAATGACTTTACGTAAGGCCAAGTAATACAGAGGTATCACTTTTGAATATATACAATAGTAATAATGTAAATGTCTAAAAACTCGTAAGTTTTGTGAAACTAAATAATATTCATTGTTCCAGAAACACCCCACTTGAATGCATAAATGAAATAATATACACTTTTACAGAAAATTGATAAAAGAGGAACATTTATGCTCACTAAAAAGCATAACAAACAATCTTAATCTTAAAAGACTTCCATGAAAACTATAGATTTGTTCATAGTTTTGAAATCATATAATAATAATAATATTTAGCACCGCGTCACACTAACCGTTCGGGTTATACGCTTTAAGTACTAATTATGCTAATGAATTGAGGATTGGGAAGGTTGAATTAGAGGAAGTGAACCTGCATTTGCGTGGAGGGAGAGTGAAAAACCATTTAGGAAAAACCACACCCAGTTCCCCAGGCTGAGATTCGAACCTTGATCTCCCCGTCCTCGGTGGTCGAGCTAAACACGACTTGCGCGTTAGCCAACTACACCACCGAGGCGGGTAGGTTTTGAAATCATTTAAACTAATTTTTTTTAAAGGTGCTACAAATTTACAATGATAAGTTATTTCCTACCCGACATGGTTGCGAGATATGATCAATATGGGAAACTTCTGCTCCTGTAAATTAACCTAAAATTCATTTTCATGAGAAAATGAGAGCTGTAATTTTTATTTAAATGATAAACAGTAGCTGAAAAAAAATTTAATCAAAATTGTTGGAGTGTATTTTGCAAAAAAAAATAAATATATATATATATATTTCTTTTTGCCCTTGAGTAAACTAGCCTTAATTTTAGGGTTATATATTTTATTATTATTATTATTATTAGCACCGCGTCTTACTACCCGTTAGGGTTATACACACTTACGGTAATGTGTAATGGTAGGGTGATTGTGAGATGAAATGAAGGACTACAGTTTAACGTGGAATCCGAACCACGGTGGAGACCTGGCATTCCCCACATTCACAAGATGTCTTGTCAGAGGTGAAGGAAGTGTTTGTCAATCAAATAAATCTGTGCCGGTACCGAGGATTGAACCCCGGCCGCCAGAATAGACGTCTGATACCTTACCCCTAGACCGCCAGGTCACCAGTTATATATTTAATTCCAAAAATTCCTCGGGGGAACTTTGGTAAAATACTAGATACGAGGTTTTAGACTGATTGGTAAGATGGCTTTGGTTCTAAACCGAGATACAGACAGATGAGATCGCAAAATCATCTTTTTCGGTTTCAGGGGATCATGAAACGCCTACATTTTTTTTTATCAAAACCTCGAGTTAGATATTTTTAGACGATCACTAACTATCACAATGTAAAAATCAATGTTCTAAACTATAAGTGAAACGTTATTGAAAAATAATTCATAGTGAGATGAAAGCTGTCTCTATTGTACACGTTGATCATTTGTCAATGTGGGTATGTAGAACACGGGGAGGCGCGTGTTTGGCCGGAATTGAACAAGGGAAAGGGGGGATTGGCAAGCCTACAGCTGTAATTCCCTGTAGTAACAACTAAATGAGTGCAGGCGGCCTTGCCGACAGGTACAGAACATTCGGAGAGCAAGGTTTGATGAGATAAACAACCGCTTTATTGATTATCCTCCAAGTAATTTTGTGAAGCTAGCTTTAAAACGCACTGGTTTTCAATAACTATATATTATTAGGAACATTTTAATGCTCATTAGAAATATTAACCATTAATTAATAACTAATTACAAGTATTTTTTAAGGAAACTAGCTTATAACTTACTAGTTTTTAAGCCTGTCTACGACAGGCTGATGTCAATGCTGCCCAACCTGACCTAACCGAACCTTAAATTTGTTCATAAGGTGACCTGGTGGTCTAGGGGTAAGGTGTCGGACTTCTGTGCTAGGGGTCCGGGGTTCAATCCCGGCACAGATTTATCTGATTACAAAATCCTTCCTTCACCTCTGACAAGACATCTTGTGAATGTGGGGAATGCCAAACCTCCACCGTGGTTCGGATTCCACGTTAAACTGTAGGTCCTCCATTTCCTCTCACAATCACCCTACCATTACGCATTAGCGTAAGTGCGTATAACCCGAGCGGGTAGTAAGACGTGGTGCTAATAATAATAATAATTAGTTCATAAGTCTCACATATAGAATCTTTATTATTTGCTAGTTAAATCGTAAACACCCTAGCAAAAAGACCACAATAAATTAATTGTATTTGGCTGTTGTTGGAGCCTTTTATAAAGAATGGTAGCACTGTGTGGGTATAGATGGTCTTGGTACTCATGCTGCTCAGCAGATAATGTTTGCAGATTACAACTGTCGTGAACATGGACAAATATGGTTTAATACAAAGTGTAGACCCAATGAGTGATCTGATACACAAGAGTGGAGTGGCCACCCAGGAATTTGAAGGTGAGGGTCCAACACTGGCTTGAAAGATTCAAGAGCACCAATAAAGAAGACATTTTAACTAAGGCTTGTAATTTGTAGGCACCGACCATATATAATTGAATTTGTCACGTGATATCCTGACAGGTAGTAAACAAGTAACCACTCACTTAAGTCTTTACGCCCACCGGTGCATAGAGATGCGGTTTTATATTTTATTTTATCTATGGCTTCTCTCTTTACACCAATACAGGTACATTTCCTTTAAGAGTCCTCCGAGACGATGTCGCTTCGGTGGAATTGTGGACCAAGGAGTCAATCTTGTCTGGTCTGATTCGCCAGTAACGGGAAAGCTAGGGCACAAATATCGGCTGACTGTAAGTTTTATTCTTCCTTAACGATTCACCAATATCACTCCACACAAATTCGGATACATTGATTCTTTTATATATTTTTTCGTTCCGTTAGTGTAGCTATGCAAGTATCCTGGAGTAGTAAGACGCGGTGCACGTAAAATAAAGTAGTTAATAACCTTTATGTTGAACGTGAGAGTTTAAGAAGGTGTTTAAAAATTATCCAATAGGGTAGACAAAGTGTCTAAAATGCCGGTATGTTTTGTTTGTTTAACGTTTGCCCTGAACTCTGGTGGGAATCGTCAACAATATGAAGGTTGACGTGAAACGCGGAGGTTTGGAAATGGGCACCAACATATTCTGCTCCTCCCAGTATTTTTTCCATAGTTGTGCAATAGTAAATGGACCTGTGCGTTTACTCCGCAGTATTCCAGGCTAATTGAAGGAAGTCTACAGGGAAGCAGGTATAATGCATACGAAGAAAACATTTTTTGATTGGAGGGACACATGCATTGATGTCGAGTCGAGCAAAGAATATAAACGAATAAAAATATATTTCAGTTAGAAAGGTGTCATTTTTGACGCACTCTTGTTTCATCTCCAATAGGATTCTGAATCGATGCTTGGATGTGCCATTTATCATGGACCCCTTACGGAAGTTTGCGTGATATTTCAACCAGATTCCCCAACACCAATCCTCTTATCCGGAGGGAAAGTGACTGTGTTATATACCCAAGAGGGCCCCACAGACGTCCCAAAGCCCTGCTCGGATAGGCAGTGTGTTGATTACCAGGCTTCTTCCAGGCCTACCTAGAGTAATCTGACAACACACATACCTATATACCCATGTGGGTTTTGTTTTATTAATTTGTATTATTTATCCTACTTTTTCAGGTATATTTGATTAAATATGAAAACCCTTCTATTTTAGGTAGTCAATTTACCCTGAAAGGAAGCAGTCCTTTTTTTTTGACGGATTACAACACGATCCTATCTTAAAATCCACACCCAAGCTGGGCATCCCTTTCACAAATCAACACAAGTGGTGAATTGGCTATAATAGTGTGTCAAATTTGAGTTTTCCGGCTCTCACAGTAAAATAAACCTTTTCCTGACGGCTTGTGTTGGGTAGCTTGACATTTCCTTTATATCGTAGAAAGTAATCCTCTTGCTGAATGAACCACTACGCAACACTCATCAAATAATCATCTCCACTCCCTTCCCCAACATTTCACTTCATCTCTGTCTTCAGACAAAATTTTTGTCAATCAATCTCAATAATTGTCTTAAATTTTCCATATAAACAATTTTTACCGTTTGCGTCTGAGTCAGTTGTAACCGAGAAGTCAAAGTGTACATGTTTTAAAAACTTGTTTAAATAGTGTGTTTTAAATTAAATGTTCAAATTATTAACCTAATTTATCTATATTTACAGGGTGTGGCAAAATTCGCTTCTCATTCGCTATTATGTCTGTGGCTAACTTGTGAAAAATGTGTTGCTCACCTCTAAATCTACCCCGTAGGGGAAACGGTCAAAGTATTGTTTTACCTTTTAGGGTAAATCGAATATACAGTTAAAATTATCGTGTAACTTATACTTGATACAGCGGTATGTTATTTAAATGGTTCTCTCTCTTTCCTTATGAAAGCATTTGGAAACCGGTATTGGCATCAGCAGTTACAGAGAGCTACAGTCTGATTCTATACAGCAACTCGTTAACACGAACGACAAACTCCCTCTCATTCTAACACTATACAAAATTCTTTATTCTAAAGTTAAAAGGAACTAAACAGGTCGAAAGTCGGTTGCAATGTTAACTCAGAAAAGTTTATTTTCTTATTTTACGTTATTTTTCTAGTTAACTAACCAACAAAACCTCGCCTAGGGCGCAATTTACTTCCAAATTAGATTAGGATGCGATTACAGTGTATGATTCCCCATTAATATCGTTTAGAAGACTCTGTGCAACTCACGGACTAATTTAAAGTGCACAATTCTAAACTAAAAAAAAAATACTAAAAAAAAAAAAAGATTTGTTTTAAGAGTTCCATAAAAAATATAATTTAACAATATTTATAAAACAATTTATTTGTTTATACACGAAGCCACTTTCAATTGGTTTTCAATATTATTTGACGTTTTGAGTTGAAACTGTTTCATCCTCATTTTAATATATGATTATATCTTACCGAAGTATCAAATAGCAGTGGACCTAAAACCATACTATTGTTTTTTACAATAAAGGTAGACAACACCCTAACCCGAGGCAGGCATGTCCATCCTTTCCCCGGCCGAGGGCCGCATGTTTTCTACAAGAGTTAGCCGGAGGGCATGAACGAGTTTTAAAATACCTAATGCCCAAATATAACAAACACATAAACGAATAATAATTATTTTTAACAAATACATACAAACATTCACTACACAATTTAAAATANGGTTAAACGCTTACGTAATAATTACTTTAATTGTTTCAGGGATGAATAGGGTTGTATTTATAGGAAGTGTACCCACATTAGCGTGGAGGGAGATTAAAAAACCATTTTGGAAGAACTAACCTTGGTACAACCGACTTGGATTCGAACCTTGATTTCCCCGTCATTGACAGTCTAGTCTACTGCGAGATTGGCGCGTTAGAACTCGTGGCCACCGAGGTGGGTTATTACACAATTAACATCATACGTACGAGTCTGTAAAATCACGTAATTTAGAGAGCATTTACATCAGCTGCACGATAATAATTTGTTGTCAGTTTGAAGTATTTAAGTTTGAGTTGGCGGGCTGCAAAGAACTAACTGAGGGCCGCAGGTTGGACATGTCTGTTTAAGGCGTCATTCTCGTTTGCAACAGACTGGACCGCCAATGTCGGGGAGATCGGGCTTAGAATTCCGGTTGGGTCTACTGAAGGTGGATTTATTAAATGGTTTTCCTCTCTCCCTCTACGCGAGTTCACGTACACTTTCTCTAAATAAAAAACTTCATCCCTAGTGCATTAGCATAGTTAATACATAAGGGTGTAAGTAACCCAATCGTGTAGTAAGACGAGGTGCTAAAAATTAAAAATTCAGAGGTGAAAATTCCAACTAAAAACCTCTTTACAAAACTACAGTACGTTTCAAAACTAGTATTAAATGTATTAATTTTTATATACTTAAGTGTAAATATTTTTTTTATCTAGTTAACGCAGTAAAACAATGGTTTGTGTTTGAAAAATAGAAGGACTCCTGGATATCTCATCGGCTCATTAATCTCAATGTCCTAGGTCCGATTCCCATCTCCAGGTATCATTTTATAATTTAATAATATAATTAATATAGCTATATAAATAAAAAGAAAGCATGTAACTGCACTGTGGCATAAAGAACTATCTGCACAGGACCATACGAGTTTGTCCTCGTCTTCTATTGGTGCTTCCTTGAGTGGCCCTAGGAACACGACTGCAGGGTGTCCCAGGATAATGGCCCTACGGGGGACCACCATATGAGTATCTAGGGGCGCATTTACTTCCCAATAGGGCATAGGAGGGTGATGGAGTGAAGAGCAGCTAAATGAATAGTGGCTTTCACATGGTGGACTCGGTGGAAAGTTATTTGACCTTTTGAGTTTTACTTTTTTTCAACTTTCTTTTTATGTATTCCATTCTTGTATCTGTGGAATTCCCTTTTGGGACGTCTGAGAGGATAAATTGGGGGTGTTAATGCCATTTTCTGGTTTGTGGTGTATTCTTTTTCTTAGACGTCTTCCCTATCGACGTTATCAGCCACCGCACGACGTACGTACGTAGGGTGTTGTTTGATTTTGGTAACGGCGCAATTGCTGAAACAACTTTCATCGCGTGTAATCCTAAAAATAATCTAGTCCCTGTGGTAAATCCATTTTATTTATGATAAGCAACTTTGAGAAACCCGCTTCAGTGGCCTCATGTTCTAAGGCGTTAGTCTCGCAATATACTGGACGGCCAATCATCAGGAGATTAGAGTTCGATCCCAGTCGAGTGTACTGAAAGTGATTTACCTAAAGTGTCTTTTGCACTATATATTCATGCAAATAGAGGTACATTTCCTAAAAATTAAAGTTATGATTCCTAACACATTACAGTTATTAGTACATGCGCGTACAATCCAAACCGGTAGTAAGACGCGGTGCTAAAAAAAACTTTGAGGAATGGCTAGTAAATTGTGAGTGTGGAAGAGATCTTCAGTTATGAACCTAATAAAATCCATCGAAAATCAGCAAAATTTCTCATGTAACATCAGAAAATTTTTTATTGTCCTAAATCTAGACCCGAGTATAAAGTGTATCTTTAATAAGCTCACAAACTCCTTTAACCGATATTAAGTAATTCAAACTTGTTGGTAATTTTTATATTTTCTTAATTAATATTTTTAACTTGGTTAAATATGACTTATTTATGTGGCCCAATAATTACTAATTGCAAGGCAACAAGCTAGAACCTATTTACTATTTTATCTATTTATTAAATTTCACCCTCTTTACGAAAATTAAATTTTAGGTTATCTTATTAATCATTACATTAATCGTAGTTGGTTTTCACCTTTAGGGATTAGGGATATTTGTTAAATTATTTTTTAAATAAACCTAAACTGTGACAAAAAGATTTATCAACATTTTATTAATTATTTTTTACGATTGTATTGGATTTGGAAGATTAGCATGGTAAAATATTCAACACAAATTTACTTGGAAACATAATCATAGAAAACCTAAAATAAATTAATCGAATAGAATACGAACATATTTTTTTAAATACAATTATTTAAGCATTGGATTCAACTAGGATTTGATTCGGTAAAATAAATTTAGCGTGAGATTCGACTCGGATTTTACTCTTAAAAATTTTCTAGGCAAGAGATTATAGTCGGATTCGATTAGCAGCAATTTAAGATAAGGCCCTTTCTATTAAGAATTGGATTGAAATGACATGTGGTGCACAAATAAAACCAACAGAAAACAATACAGTTCCTGCTCTATGGCGAGATCTGACGACAATCCAGCTGAGAAACCTCCACTTATTTATTACATGATGGTGACCTAGCTGTCTAGGGGTAAGGTGTCAGACTTCTATGCTGGCGGCCGGGGTTCAATCCTCGGTCCCGGCACAGATTTATCTAATTACCAAACCCTTCCTTCACCTCTGACAAGACATCTTGTGAATGTGGGGAATGCCAGGCCTCCACCGTGGTTCGGATTCCACGTTAAACTCTAGGTTCTTCATTTCATCTCACAATCATCCTACCATTACACATTAGCGTAAGTACGTATAACCCGAACGGGTAGTAAGACACGGTGCTAATAATAATAATAATAATAATAATAATAATAATAATAATTAATAATAATTTTACATGGTGATATTGACGGATCACTGCAGAAATATAAAATTACGATATTTCAAATTTGTACATAACTTTAATATTTGTTGTTATTTTTGGGTGTAAAACGTAGTCTCTTACCTTAAATGACAAAAACCAATTTATGGTGTTCGAAAAAAAATGATTGGTTCAAAAAGGGATCAGGCCACTGTGGTGTGGAGGAGGTTGGTTACATAATAAAGAGTTACATACCCTGCACTCATCACAAGACATTGTTAGGATAATCAAGTCTCGTTGATTGCGATGGGGAGAATCTAAACCCGTGTACAGAGGATCGACTGGTAAACCTAATGGAAATACCTAAAAGTAGGTGGGAGGATAGCTTTAGAATGGACATAAAAGAGTTAGTCTGTAAAAAGGTGGACTGGGTAGAACTAGAGTTGGTATACTTTTTTAAATTCAGAAATGAGCGTTAAGATTTCCTTATGTCATGGAGCCAGTAAGTAACTCAGTGGGGACCTCAGCTAATTATTATTATTACTATTATTATTATTAGCACCGCGTCTTACTACCCGTTCGGGTTATACGTACTTACGCTAATGTGTAATGGTAGGGTGATTGCTAGATGAAATGGAGGACCTACAGTTTAACGTGGAATCCGAACCACGGTGGAGACCTGGCATTCCCCACATTCACAAGATGTATTGTCAGAGGTGAAGGAAGGGTTTGGTAATCAGATAAATCTATGCCGGGACCGAGCTAATACTTAAAATAGATATAATATGTCTTCGTATTTTTAACCATAATCTTAAGTGCACTAGAAAGGTTTCAGGGAAGTTGAATTTAGAGGAAGTGTAACTGCATTTGCGGAGTGGAGAGACATTTAGTAAAAACCACCCTCAGTACACCCAACTGGGATCGAAACATGATCTCCCCGTCATTGGCAGTCAAGTTTATTGCAAGAGTTAGGCCTTAGATCATGCGACCACTTTAGCGGATAATTAAGCTGTTAAATACTCGTAATATTGTTAGCAAGGTGTAGGCCTATACACTATTTATATGGTTGATAATATTTTGGCTATTTGGATATTTTATTCTATTAAAAAAATAATGATGGACTAACACTTGTTGAGGAACACCTATAAATTGTTTGGATCACTAACATAGTTTAATTATTTATGATTTATAAATTACTCGGCTATTTCTGAATATCATATATTAATAGAAATCAATTTAACTACGTGTATGTTGCCAGTAAAACGTGTTTAACCAGCACAGTGTGGTCGCTGTATATCCTAACGAATTATTGCATACAGCATTAGCATTGCAATATATTTATATTTTAATCTTGTTCATTGTGACTAGTTATTAACAACGATGTTTATAACCTAAATTCAATATAATAATTAAATAATTATATTGTGTTTCAATAGATAAAATTGATTTAACAAAACGATTCATTTGTTTACATAAACGGTTTTGAGAGCATCGATAAATAACGTTTTCAAATTTATTCCTATATGTTGATCAATGTAAGATAGTTTAAAAAAAACTTTACTGAACTGGTATTTTTTACTTTCTATTGACACCGTGGAAATAAATTATTGTTATCATCAAAAAATTCAAATTCGAGATTTTCATAAATGTTGACATTTCATGACCTAAAACCAAAAAAGTTGTTTCACGATGCCGCCCGTCTGTCTGTCTGTCTGTCTGTACCTCGAGCTAGAGCCGAATACTATTATACAAATTGGGCTATAGCTTGGTATCTGGGGTGTTTATAAGGTCCCACCAAGGGGTTTTTGGAATTAGATTTCTAACTTTAAATTTAAGGATAGTTTACTGAATTATTAAAGATAAAAAAAAAAGTTTTCTCAAAATTCGCCCTAACGATTTTGATTGAATGATATATCTAGACACAGTTATTTATTATTATAAACACGATAGCGATTCTAATTGGCTCACGAAAATGACTGAGGATTCTTAACATTAGGGAAATTTTCCAATTTTCATAATTTCTCCGCAACTATTTGAGATACCAGTTATTTGCATTTGGGTTGTACGTACGCATTATTAGTTTTTAATTGTATTTAATAGAATAAATCTTATTAACAATATAAAAATCATCCATAAATGTTTTTGTGTAAATTTAAGCCATTACTACTTCTTTCCTCAAGCCATCACTCTGTTCATATTTGATCCCACATTGTGAATAGCATTTATATCCACATTTATTGGTATTTCCTAGGCATGTATGAATTTATTCTTAATAGATTACATCTTTTGAGGAATTATTAGGCTAACACTTAATTTGGTGTTATAGAAAACACCTCTAACGATTTAGTTTATCCTTTATTCAGTTTTATAGGATAATATACGAAATAGCAAATTGATTTTGCAAGACTTCATAGAAGGTAAGGTTGAGGGAAAGAGGAGCTTAGGAAGAAGGAGGATTGAGATATTGGGTGACTTGAAGGAAAGAAGAAAATTCTAGGAGCTCAAGAACGACACAGGGTGGATTGGCGGTCTAAATTCACTGACAAAAGAAACGAACCCGTCGTAAGACGGAACATCCAATAATTTTAGTAAAATAAGCATCTTAATCCAAAGAATTATTTTCTGGACATTAGAAAATGTTTACGTTTCACTCTATTGAAAGATGTAAAAATCTGTACGGTTGAATTATGAGTTTATTTAGATTATCCTTGGGAAGTTTGGTTCTACTTTATAAAAGTTGTAATTCAAGTAAAGTTTATATTTCCCTATCATTTCAGAAAACATTCCAAAATAGTTATAGTATATTTACCTTTTTAAGAATATTATAAAGATTTTGAGCCTTCTTTTGAACCGATGTCAAATTTGTCGCCTCTAGTACAACACTGAACATATAGATGTAAAAGGAAGCAAACAAACCCAAGTAATGGCCATTTTGGTATTCATATGCTATGGACCATCCTGTATCACATATTGACCGTTCAATGCAGAGCACGAAGCATTTCCTGGCTACTCGCAGATACCAATCTAATATCGCGGAGCTCCCCCCTACCCCTCTTTACCCGGTAATACAGAGAACTCTCCAAGCTACCCGCTCGACAGACAGCCAGGTAAAGCTGGACCAGAGTATTTCTAACTCTACTACGACCCTTGGGCTACACTTGAGATAAAACAACGTTAAATAGGATTGTAGAAACGAAATGGGGGAGGAGACG
>CABFOV010000024.1:229816-277401 GCA_902141375.1 Timema poppense | reverse complement strand
TAGGGTTGTGATTTCTCACAAGGGATGATAGGCCTGCACCGATTTTACCGGTCTGTTATGGGCATATCTTAAACTTATTACCGCACGCACACACAAATAATATTATTATTTAAAATATAATTATGAATAGAAATAAACCCGTTTTGGTGGCCACATCTTCTAAGGCAGAGTTATGAAACTTTACTTACAGAAGGGGCACATGAAAAAATTAAAACGCTAAGCTATTTAGTTTATATTCAGAATTAATTTAAAAGAGGTGACCTGGTGGTCTAGGGGGATAAGGTGTTGGACCTCTGTGCTGGGGGTCCAGGGTTCAATCCTCGGTCCTGGTACAGATTTATCTGATTATCAAACCCATCCTTCAACTCTGACAAGACGTGTATTAATCACAAATTGTGAATGTGTGGAACGCCAGGCCTCCACCGTGGTTTGGATTCCACGTTAAACTGTAGGTCCTCCATTTCATCTCACAGTCACCCTACCATTAAACATTAGCGTAAGTGCGTATAATCCGAACGGCTAGTAAGACGCGGTGCTGATAATAATAATAATAATTTAAAATAATTATAAACACACAGATTGACTGACATTGATTATGCAAACAATTATAACTATTATAGTGGTTTTAAGTTCAGATGGTTTCTATGTCTAGTGTGAGATGAGTGAAACTATAAGGAGTGATTCTCAAGAAAGAAGACCGATGCTCATTATTAAGTGTCTTTCTAGGATCACTTTCCTTAAGTTTTGTGTTTGAAAACACTTGTTCGCACGAATATGAGGATGAATGGGCATTATTTACCACGTTTTGAAATCTTGATTTAGTCATAGTTTTATAAAAAAGTACAGTTTTGTTGTGTTTAAAAAAAAACCTGCGTCACAAAAGCAACACATATTAATAATTTATGCCGCGAGCCGGATTGGAAACACCGGAGACCGTATTTGGTCCGCGGGCCGTGGTTTCCCCATTCCTGGAATAAAGCGTCACTTTCGCGATAGACTATACTGCCGATGACGGGGGAGGTGGAGCGTCGAATCCCGGTCTGGTTTAGTGATGATGGGTTTTCCCTAAATAATTTGTCCCTCTCTCTTAGAGAGAATGAAGGTACACTTTCTCTAAATTCAACCTTCCTCATCCCAAAAACATTAACGTAGTTAATACACATACTTACAACCCAAACGGGTAGTAAAACGTGGTGCTAAAAACAAGGAATGAAAACTTATCATAAAGTTGAAGATTTGAAAAGATTTATTTAAGCTAATTATTTATTTAGTGTATATTTTGTTAATATTGGAGAAAAGCGAGGTTATGTTTTAATTTGCTTTTTTGGGATCTCGTCTGTCACTCCAGATTTTATGGAAGGGGATTCATTATTTTTTATTATTGGGGGTAGGATCATAACTATAGGTTGGTTAATTTTTAACGCTTTATTAACGTAATGAAGTTAATTTTTAACGCTTTACTAACGTAATGAAGTTTATTTCCGAACATAATTCAGACAAAATTTCAAAGAGATAACCTCAAATTTATTTCTTAGATCTTTCATGTAAATGTGATATAAATCGTCCAAAAATAAAATATTTTCTCTATGTCTAACTACCCGTCCGAGATAAACGTATTCAATTACAATAAAGGGTTGGAGGAAATGTAGCCGCATTTAAATGGTGGGACCGAAGGGAAAACCTACACCCAATCACGACCTCTCATAATCAGAATAATATACAAGTTAAGCCTGACCTTTTATTCCCAGTATTCACCGTTGCAAGTGGATCTATTAAAATGATTAATAAAGAACGGATTATGGAGTAAAAAATATTATTATCATTATTAGCACCATGTCTTACTACCCGTTCGGGTTATACGCACTTACGCTAATGTGTAATGGTAGGGTGATTGTGAGATGAATGAACCACGGTGGAGACCTGGCATTCCCCACATTCACAAGATGTCTTGTCAGAGGTGAAGGAGGGGTTTGGTAATCAGATAAAGAGTAAAAAATAGCACACTAGTTTGGGTATGTAGCCCCGGCCTTCCAAGTCCCGAGTCATGCATGTCACCGCAAGTGGTTGGTACACGTGACAGGAAATGAAACACTAGGCTTTTGTTTTGCTTCCTGATTTTTGACATTACGGCAATGATTAACCTTGCATGGTATCAATTCACGTTATTTTCTAGCTACTAGTTTTAATAATCTGATGTTTTCATTACAAAATAAAAGCGGTCAGTTAAATACAATAATATGCATGCTATGGTAGAAATATATTGGTATAAAATACTGTATTGTTAGATGCAATCATATTGACGATGCGTTGAAAAAATTACAATTTATGAATAGGTATTAATAATTGATTATTTTCTCCATAAAGTTGGCCTTGACTAAACTTTTAACATAGTCAAGGATCTATTAGCAGGCTATATTGTCATGGGCGCCCACAAATGGTTGATTAAGAGGGCTTCAGATCCCCTTATCACTATGCAATATTTACTTAATTTTCGTTCATTTCTATGAAAAATATAAAATTGTGTATTTGTAATCTGACTGCCAATTGCTATAAAAACAGCTATGATTCATGATTATGCGAGTAAACAGAGATAATAATGATAAAATGTTGATTTATTTCCATTACCTCTTCAACAGCTTTCTCCTCAGTTTATTCTGTTAAATAAACTTACCAAAAATAAAATGTTTCTTTGCAATGGGTTCCACTACAACTATTTTATTTTTTGTTAATTTTTAAGAAACTTAATTTTTTTGCTAAAAGTGGCTCTTGAAATTCATATAAGCTCATAATTTTTATCAGCTACTCTAAAATCCTAACCCCTCCCCCCAAAGTTAAATTCCTGAAAATTTCTCTCTAAGAGGAGGGGCGGTGCCACACCCCCCAGCAGATTCGACTCCAATCTGCCCTCCATTTGAAAAACCCACATGGGCGCCCTTGTATATTGTTACTGAAATAAGAGTATATAAGCATATTTGAACATTGTTGAAGCCATTTGGCGAACATTCAGTTTTTAATAGGGGTCTATTGCTGAAAGTAGATATCAATACATCATTAAGAACATCCCAAATAAAGTTAAAGATATGGTTACATATAAAGAATATGATTTATTTATTTATAAGATGTCACGTCCATAAATAATATGCAGAAGCTCTATTCCTGCTTTCCGCTCAAAGCAAATACATTATATCCATTCGTAGTTTTTTACATTTAAAAATTTCCCAAATAAATCATATTAGTGGAAATCTTGTAAATATATGTTTTCAATTCGCCTTTAAGTAATAATAATAATGGTTATTATTTATCACCGCGTCTTACTACCCGTTTGGGTTATACGCTTGAGTATCAATTACGCTAAAGGGTTAGGAATTGGGAGGGTTGAATTTAGAGGAAGTGAACCCAATTTTGCATGGAGGGAGGGTGGAAAACCATTTAAACTCGATCCTCGAACCTCATCCTCAACAGTTTATCTCAACACGAAATTAGTGCGTTAGCTAACTACGCCACCGAGGCGGGTTAGTAACAATAATTCTAGTTTTGTAGATGGGCGCAACTCAGTATTTTCACCTAGGATAATTAAAATATAACTTTTTCTCCCTTAGCTTTAGCGGTGTCACGACGACTGCTTTTCTCATGATCACTAAGGAACTTTGTAAAGAAATTAATTCACAAGTGTTACAACATATTACTTATACACCCTCCTACTCTAATCACCACCAACGCCATCCTGGCACAGAGGCTAATATGATTTGATTTCAAGAATTGCCAATTAAATTACAATGTTTATGTAACAAATACATTTTATAATATTATTTAGTTGTTATTACCAGGCCTAATTTGACAAGCATTAATGTTGAGTTATTTAAAAATAAAAAATTATATAGTGTGACATGTCTGCTGTGTGTTGAAATAACTACTACTACTAAACTTAGACTAAATAACTGGTTTTAAACCTTTATTTGCAGTTATTACTATGAATTGCTACCTCACACCCCTTTAAGTTTTAGTACCCGTTCGGGCTATACATTTACATTTATTACACTTAAGGTACGAAGAGGAAGTTTCAATTTGAGAGAGATTGTACCTGCATTTGAGTAGAGGGAGAATGGTATAAACAACTTAATATTAACCACCTTTAGTACACCTGACCGGTATTTGAACCACTGTCACCAGTAAACCAGTCTAACGGCACTGAAAAATACCTACGATGAAAACATACATCATAAATACATAGGTAAACAATAATTTTAGCTGAACGATTTACGACAAATAAATAAACTTATATTTAATTACATAGCTTGCTTGCTACCTGACGTATGGAAATCCATTTAAAGTAATGGGACGACAGAATTGCACAAACTTTCTCAAATTGTGTATGATGACTTTGAAAATAATTTTCAAAATTAGGTTTTAAGATATACTACCCTTAAGGGACAGAATAAAAAAAAAGTTTTGTAAAGTAACCAGCTATAAAATCTAAATATCAAGTTGAAACAAAATCCATCAAACAGTTTTGAATCGGTGGCCAAGGACAGACATACATACATACAGACAGAAATGGTGACAAACAGAATTGTAAAATCAAATTTATTTGGTTCGTGTTCAAATAAAACTTAAAGATTCGTTATAATCTCGAGATCTATTTTTTTCACGATCACAATACTTTCTCCTCTTATAGAAAGTAGAAATAAGTAAAGACAGATAGTTAATCTACATAATATTTAGAAACGATTGGTTAAAGAATTATATTTTTATTGACAAGACATCTTGTGAATGTGGGGAATGCCAGGCCTCCACCGTGGTTCGGATTCCACGTTAAACTGTAGGTCCTCCATTTCATATCACAACCACCCTACCATTACACATTAGCGTAAGTGCGTATAACCTCAACGGGTAGTAAGACGCGGTGCTAATAATAATAATAATAATAATAATAATAATAATAATAATATATTTTTATGTTCAGTACTTTAGGAGGCCTCAGACATTCAAGATTCTTGATAACGAAATTAAATATATTACAAAACAGTTAAATGTACCAATTAATATATGTGTATATATATATATACATATATATACATGTATACTAGTCTAATATAAGAAAAATGCACTTTTTGTAAATCTTAGTGAATTAGTTATTTTATTTACGGGTTAAACCTAAATTAAAGTAATTTGAATTGGGTGACAGGTTCTAGGCCCCACCGCTAGGGTTGACACAAGCAACTTGTCACCAAATTTAACATGAAAAAAGAGTCCAGTGTGGTCCTCCCCTGTATTTGATATATTTCCAGTGACTTATTTTAAGTTTAGTTTTTTGGTTTGGCGTTTCTGTTGACTCAGGATTTTAGATAAAGTAGCGTCTAGAACTTGTGGATTAAGTTCCAATAAGTAGTTCTCAGCGTTTGTAGTTCGACGTTTGTTTCAATAATTTATCAGTTTTAAGAATACAAGAACGTAAATACAATTTAGCATTTTTACTATGGATTGTTTATTTGATAAATATGTCGAAATAGATACCAACTCGGCTCTTACATCTATTATGAGGCGTTTTACCATTCAATTTAACAATTTTCACCTTCCAAACTCATTCAATCATTTATCGACACTCAACTAAATTTAATGCTCTCCATCATCTACGTTTCTTACCCTATTTACAGCACCCACTCCTCTCAAAGTTACTTGCCTCTATTCCCTCCCATATTTACAGAATCCACTCACCCACTCCTCTCAATTAAAGTCACCTGCCTCTATTCCTTCCCATATTTACAGAATCCACTCACCCACTCCTCTCAATTAAAGTCACTTGCCTCTATTCCCTCCCATATTTACAGAATCCACTCACCCACTCCTCTCAATTAAAGTCACTTGCCTCTATTCCCTCCTATATTTACAGAATCCACTCACCCACTCCTCTCAATTAAAGTCACTTGCCTCTATTCCCTCCCATATTTACAGAATCCACTCACCCACTCCTCTCAATTAAAGTCACTTGCCTCTATTCCCTCCTATATTTACAGAATCCACTCACCCACTCCTCTCAATTAAAGTCACTTGCCTCTATTCCCTCCTATATTTACAGAATCCACTCACCCACTCCTCTCAATTAAAGTCACTTGCCTCTATTCCCTCCTATATTTACAGAATCCACTCACCCACTCCTCTCAATTAAAGTCACTTGCCTCTATTCCCTCCTATATTTACAGAATCCACTCACCCACTCCTCTCAATTAAAGTCACTTGCCTCTATTCCCTCCTATATTTACAGAATCCACTCACCCACTCCTCTCAATTAAAGTCACTTGCCTCTATTCCCTCCTATATTTACAGAATCCACTCACCCACTCCTCTCAATTAAAGTCACTTGCCTCTATTCCCTCCTATATTTACAGAATCCACTCACCCACTCCTCTCAATTAAAGTCACTTGCCTCTATTCCCTCCTATATTTACAGAATCCACTCACCCACTCCTCTCAATTAAAGTCACTTGCCTCTATTCCCTCCCATATTTACAGAATCCACTCACCCACTCCTCTCAATTAATGTCACTTTCCTCTATTCCCTCCCATATTTACAGCACCCACCCTTCTCAACTACTCCCTCCCATCCACTACTCTGAACATATTTTTTTATCACTAAGTCTTAAGATACATTCCAGCTATACGCTTTTGTACTAATTACGCTAATGGATTAAGGGTGATCAAGGTTGAATTTAGAGAAAGTGTACCCGAATTTGTGTGGGGATATAGTGGGAATAAATTCAAGAAAACCCACTATCGGTACAACTGGCCACGAACCACGATCGCCCCGTCATCGGCAGTCTAATCTATTGCAAGAGTAGCACCAACGCGGGTAGCTCATAACTTCTTGACACATCGTTTTAAATTTAAAAAACTCAGTAGGAAGATAGATTAGTATTGCCGATTTTGATTTAGGAAACTTTAATGCCAAAACTCTATTACAATATTGTATAGCTTACTTCTATTTAATGATTGAAATATACAGTGGTTTTATTTTTATATAATAACTTCTAAAATTTATTTTTATTTTTAAACTCATTACATTTGTTATATTTTAGTTTAAAAACTAATGAAAAGTATTGATTCATAAAAACTTCTTACTTTACTAATTCTTCGTAATTTTTACGAAGTTAATTTGGATCAAACCAGATTTAGTGTCAGATTGGTCTAAGACGTCACTCTTGTGTTTGCCTGGCATGATGAAGACGGGTAGATTTGGTTCGAAGCCCCGTCGGGTCTACTTAGGGAGGGGTTTTTTCGTACGCAAATGCGGGTGAATTCACCTTTAAAATGCTTGTTTCCTTCATCATCCACCACCTCGACCCCCTCCATAAGCGTAAATTATCGTATATGCGTAGAGCATTAACTGGTAGTGAGAGACTACGAAAAAAAAAACATATATTTTTTGGGGTTGAAAATGAATACCTCTACGATAATAATTACCTTTTTAACTAAATCAAATTTTAATTTCTAAGAAACTAAGATTATAGTTTGGACAGAATAAAGGCGCCGACTGCTAAGGTGCTTTGTATATTAAGCACCCCCAAAAATAATTCCAGGGTTTCTCAGCACTCCAATAATTCAGACTTTTTTTAAACTTTAATATTACTGCGCTAGTTCTATCTTGGATATATAGTTGCGCTGCGAGCCGTGTTTTCTAGCGTATCAAACGGCAGGTGCCGCTTTGAGATGTAAGCAAGCGTTATTATGTTGGTAGCGCTCGCATGAACTCTTGAACCGACAGCCTGGCTCTCTGTCGACATGTTTCCATATAGTTTGGTTAGTGGCAATACCCGTATTGTATGCATTATTTTTGTGTCGTACACGCTTGTTTTCTTTTATTAATTGTATTTTTATTTTATTTTATTGACTATACATTGTGACTAACACATCGCACCTTAATTTTGGCCATTTTTTAAAAAAAATACGGCGCTTGAAAATTTTCAAATGTTATACCACACACACACACTTCTTTCTATAAAACACCCACAGTGTATTTTTTACAAGTCAGCGCCTATGGGACAAACGGATTGTTCCTGTTTGCTGCGACAATAGACCTCTTGTGGAAGGGCATTCGTCACAAGAGCTTGTCTCAGTGTCACAACAATATTACAACATTCTGCAAGAGGATCATATTCATAAGCGGGGCTGTCTCACACAGAATGGCGACACGTTTGGACCCTTGTTATCATTAGAGTACCAAGCACGAGCGGACACCTTATGTTCCATCTTACCAACGTGTCTATGCATTGTGTTACTAAAGAACGTTCTAAACAATTACACCATTTGGTTGTTGTCGAGAACTACGCCACGTACGTGTATCAAACAAGCGTTGATATTTCCTCAGAAATTTTCCTTCGTCGTTCTTCCTGCACTTGTGAGAATTACAGCTTATTGTGTTCCACAAGGACTAACTCGAGCGTCCTGTAAGACACCATACAGGTCTCGTAATTTTCACTCATCTTTTAAAAGTTAGAACATCAGCGCTACAGCACATCTTGTTCCGACAGTGTAGCCATGTGTGTTAGTAGCCTGTATTTATAATGAGTGAGAAATGTACAAAATTATGCGGGGAAAACGTCTAAGGAAAGAGAGGAGCTTTTTTTAGAACCGCGTTTATTACCCGTTTGTGCTATCTGATTTTGAAGTACACCCACAATTTCGTGGAGGGGAAATGGAAAACCATTTTGGAAAACCACCCTCAGTATACCCGACCGAGATTCGAACCTCGATCTCCCAGTCATCGGCAGACTAGTCTACTGCAAGAGTAGCGCGTTAGACCTTGCAGCCACAGAATTTGGTCTCTTAATTCGTGAACCCTTTTCATAATATCAAATTATTTTCAGCAACGGGCAAGTTTTTTTTTTATATTCTACTGTCAGTTTTTGTGCAGTTTTATACCAAACGAGAAATAGAAAAAATAAACACATTTATTTTAAAAAAAGAAGAATACATGTATTTATATTTATTTGATTAGTAACATATTTTTTTTTATAATTTACAAACTTTATACACGGAAATAACAAATGGAAACCATTATTTTATCTTATTTAATAATACGAATAGTGATTAAAATGGTGTTAGTGTAGTCATGTCAAACATGTTTATTTCTGCCATAAACTAAACCAATATATTAATTACAGTAGTTACATAACAATTATATATATATACTCACGTGTGTCAATGTTCTGCATCTCCAAGAGCCTCTAACGCAACTCCTGAAAGTGTTGCGACCCTCAGATAAAGAACCTATGGTCTAAGGCATCCGTTCCGAACTATACTGGAATGTCAGTAACAAGAGGTTTGGGGTAACATACCCATCTGGGAGTAGCCTACTATCTCTCTACAAAATTGCTGATATATTTCCTTCAAGCTATAACTTTATTTCCTCTAACCTAACCAATTACTATTTACTTACCTACTCTATGGCACTAGACGAGCGAAAGTTTATAATGAAAGTGATAATAGTGCCAACATTTGCGGATACAGGGTGTCATTTGTTCACTGCCATGAGCCCTCCAGCCTTGAAAGTCTCAGTTTTATAAGTTCGAACCCGCCTCGGTGACGTAGTTGGCTAACGCGCTTGTCGTGTTGAGCTCTACTACTGAGGACGGGGAGATCGAGGTTCGAATCTCGGTTGGGTGAACTGAGGGTGGTTTTTCCTAAATGGTTTTTCACTCTCCCTCCACACAAATGCGTGTTCACTTCCTCTAATTCAACCTTCCCAATTCCTAATCCATCAGAGTAATTAGTACATAAAGCGTATAACCCGAACGGGTAGTAAGACGCAGTGTTAAATATTAATTATAAGTTCAAGCTGCTACTTATTTATTCAAGTAGCTCCTCACAAGGTTAAGATTGAACCCATTTTAGACCCAATGCTTCACAGATATATCTTGGAAGCTACGGGGATCGATTCCGGGACCTTTGAATATGTAGCCAGGAACTCTGACAACTATAACACACGTATTGATGTAAATATACTTATATCCCGGCAGGATAATAAAACCCATTGTATTAGAATGATTACTGTCAGTATTTACAACCTGTAACAGCATAATTACTTAATGTTATTTTATTGGCCTCCAAAATATCCGTCGCAAGTGAGAGCTGAACAAATATAATTATCAAGGTCATGACTTTTGTAATTGTTAGCTAGCCAGCCCGTCATCGTGTGATAATAACGCTTTACTAAAAACTTGAATTATAAATATGATAATATACCAGATAACGTTCGTTATACTCTATAACGAGGAACAATAGTTCATAACGGACGTCCGCCTTACTTTCATCTCAATTTGACCTTGTTGCCAAGAGCACAGGGTGCGTTAAATTGTCTGTTCATTAATTTGGTTTGAAGCGGTTAAGTCACATTTTGTAGTGGTTTGTAAAACTACGGAGAGCAATTATAAATCATTATCATTATTAACACCGCGTCTTACTACCCTTTCGTGTCACACGCACTTACGCCGATGTGTAATGGTAGGGTGATTGTGAGATGAAATGGAGGACCTACAGTTTAACGTGGGATCCGAACCACGGTGGAGGCCTGGTTTCCACACATTCACAAGTTGTGATTAATACACGTCTTGTCAGAGGTGAAGGAAGGGTTTGGCGATCAGATAAATCTGTGCCATTACTGAGGATTGGACCCCGGACCCCAGCTCAGAAGCCCGACACCTTATCCCTATACCGTCAAGTCACTCGCAATTATAAATAAAAAAAGTTGTACATATAAATGGAAACTACAAAATATCAACTATAGGTTATTGTAATCTATAAGTAAAAGTTTGCTCATTGTATTCAGAGGTGAATGGTAATATATGACCTATTTTGTTGGTGTTATTTGAGATTAAGTTCATATCCCAAAGGTGAGCTTAAATCCAGGAATATTTGTAATATGTTGTAGTCTTCCTTTTTCCTGAAAGGATGCAAGCTTGCCTTGAAAGATTGCACTTTGGTGCAGCTTATAGGATAGGAATATACTGAATGAATTAAGTTAATATAGGACTCTTACCTTATAGAGTAAATGTAATGAATATGAAAGCTTTAGGGGTAAACTAATAAAAAAGTAAACCATTACGAAGTACTGTACTAGTTTTCATTTCCTTACATTGATGAACTAACGGCCGGGGACTGGATGTTGTGCCTGTCCTTGTCTTAAGTTAGATTATAAGACCTATAAAGTAACGACAGGCCTAGCAAGCCGGTAGTGGCTAATATATGGCTTGAATAAAAAAACTTACTCAGGCCACAAGTTGTAAACAGTACTGGATGTTATGATGTTATTTGCCACCCTACCTTATATTTCCTTGTTTTTTCTATTTTGTGAACAATTTCCTATTTTATTTCCCGTTTCAATATTTTTTCATTTAAATCTATTATTTTATTATAAGTTTATTATTATAGTATATATATATATATTATTTTTTTATTACAATGTAAAGTAGATGATATTCTTTCTATTATAATCCTAATATAGCTGACAATTACATAAGCGATCTTAATGTATATCTCAAAATTAATAACATGTGTAGTGTCAATGCCAATACAATTATTATATGAAATATTTTTATATAATTATTTATTAATATACTATTAGTTGTGTAAACAATATACATATTAATTGAGGTATTTAAACGCAACGGAATTTCGTAGACAACTTTAAAGAAAGGTCAAAGATCAGAGTCGTGTAAAAAAAAAGAGCATTTATATTAAAACTTGATTTATATAGACACTGTTGATTCATCTCATTTGTTATTATTGTGTTTTTGGTGACCTGGTGGTCTAGGGGTAACGTGTCAGACTTCTGTGCTGAAATCCGGGGTTCAATCCTCGGTCCCGGCACAGATTTATCTGATTATCAAACCCGTCCTTCACCTCTGACAAGACGTGTATTAATCACAACTTGTGAATGTGTGGAATACCAGGCTCTCCGTCGTGGTTCGGATTCCACGTTAAACTGTAGGTCCTCCATTTCATCTCACAATCACCCTACCATTACACATTAGCGTACTTGTGTATAAACCGAATGGGTAGTAAGACGCGGTTCTAATAATAATAATTATTATTATTACTGTGTTTAGTGATAAATAATGCTCGTCAAGTTTCTCGAATAAACAGTGCCTCATAATGTTCACTCAACTCTGTCTGTTTATAGGTAGGTCCTAAATTGTTTAACACTTCTTGAAAGATGGAAAATGAGTTTAACGTTGGTTAAATGTTGATTGATAGCCCAATAACAAAACACAAGCTTAATTTTTTGACAATTACACAAAGACGCGACAAACAAATTATTATTATTATTTTTATTATTATTATTATTATTATTATTATTAGCACCGCGTATTACTTACCCGTTCGGGTTATACTCACTTACGCTAATGTGTAATGGTAGGGTGATTGTGAGAGGAAATGGAGGACCTACAGTTTAACGAGGAATCCGAACCACGACGGAGGCCTGGCATTCCACACATTCACAAGATATCTTGTCAGAGGTGAAGGAAGGGTTCGGTAATCAGATAAATCCGTGCCGGGACCGAGGAATGAACCTCGGCCGCCAGCACTGAAGTCTGACACCTTACCCTTAGACCGCCAGGTCACCGACACACAAATTAAAATACTAGTCCCTTCTCTCATCAATAGCACTCGTACAATTTTAAGATATCTCTGTTGATCTCTAGTGGAAATATATTCTATAATTTATCCTTGAATTTGATATTTGTTTCCTTACTGATCAATTTAATCAGAAAATAAATTACAACTGTATTTAATCCTACATTATATTCACATAGGATATCAGTTGTTCACTAGGCTAGAGATCTCAGTTTTGTTATAAATGTAAACATTAAAAAAAGCCTTATGTAATCTATATATTCCTTAGAATTCTAAATTCTATTCCCTTGGGATGAGCAATAAAACGAAAATGCTTTTGATGATCTGTAATCTTAAAACGGCAGACCAAAACTATGTCCATATTTCGTTTGGCTTATGATCAAAGATTGTCCCGGCCAAATTTGGAAATTGGTCAACACATTCTGCAGTTATCCTATAGAAAATATACGGCAAATGGATAAACAGACGGACGAGATGCAAAATAGTATATTAAAAACATGACCTCTCTACGCTTGGCTTATCATATATAATTTATACATTTTACTTTGATTCAGCACTTCGGAGCGAAAATGTTGTGACCGTCAAAAAAATCAAACTTGAGATTTTGATAAATGTCAAAATTTCATGATCCCATGAAACAAAAAAGTGGTTTTCACGATGGCGTCTGTTTGTATGTCTGGACCTCGCGCTAGAGCTGAAAATATTTTACCGATTAGGCTAAAACTTGGTGTCTGGGGTTTTCATAAGGTCCCAAGAGGTTTTAAAAAAAATTAGATATCCAACCATAAATTTAAGGGTAGTTAGTTTAGTGAAGGGTAAATAGAGAATAAAATCGATTTTATAGAAATTTGCTCTAATGATTTTGAATATATTTGATATCTATACACTGTTTGTTACTATAAACACGATGCCAATCCTCATTTTCTCATTAAAATAACTTTGAGGGTACTTTACATGAGTGAAATTTTCCAATTTTGATGATTTCTTTGCAACTATTTGAGATACGAAATAGCTTATCATTGTAATGGTGCAGAGTGCTATTAAAGATAAAAATCTTTTATTATATATATAACCAATTGTTTCCGAGCTACAATCAAATAATCAATTTTTCCATAATGTCGCTGTTAGTTCATAATGCCATAGAGTAACAGTGTATATTAGTTCATTTTATGAACTTTGGTGTAGTAAAAAATTATTATTTCGCTTCCCAAATCTTATAAATTTTTATTAGATGTATATTTTGAGATAAAAGCGGTAGAATGTCTTTACGGTGTATTGTACCATTTATTTAATATTCAGCCTGAAAATTTGTAAAAAAATAAACATTTTAACGCTACTTATCAAACGTTATTCCAAGATAGTTAGTTATGCTGTAGACCAGGCATGTCCTACCTTACCATGACTGATTGCTGTATAAACTATAGGGGAAATGACCGGGATCCATTTATGGGAGTTATAATATATAATAACCACACAGTTGGTGAAGTTATCTTATGCGCTAGTTTCGTGTTGAGCTAGAATGCCAACGACGGGGAAATCGAGGTTCGAATCTCAGTCGGGTGAAATGGGGGGTGGTTTCCCTAAATTGTTTTCCATTCTCCCTCCACGCAAATGCGGGTTCACTTTCTCTCAATTCAACCTTCCCAATTCTTAATACATTGGCTTAATTAGTTCTTAAGCATATAGCCCGAACGGGTAGTAAGACGGAGTGCTAGTTAAAATAAATATATAATACCTGATGCCAAGCTTTAGTACATCCACACACACACATACACACAGTACTTACATACACATAACCATACCCATACCCCCACCCATACATACATTAAATAAGTAACAATATGCTTACGTTTCTGGACACTATATGGAAGTAACACGTATTTACGTCAATTACAAGAGCCTGATTTGTCTATTTCTGCAATTTGAAAAAATTAATTTGGAACTGGTGGCCCTCACAGTACGTACTCGGGGGCCGCAACTGTCCCACGGGACACGGGTTGGACATGCCTGCTGTAGGTTTAAAGAATTGCTATAAATTCCACGAATAGTAAGAAGCACAAGTGTTTACCGCGGGTGCTATTCCGAGAAAAGTTTGTTCAGCAAACATAGCTAGCAGCACAAAATACTAACTTAGGTTAAATTCAACTTTTCCTATGAATGAAAACTTGCTGGAGGCAGTGTTCTTTGAGCTCCGGGAAACCAGGGAGACCTGACGAGAAGAAGAGGAGGAGTAGAGGCCACAAAAGGTGGACGAAAGGGGAGGGGGGGAGGAGAGAGATAGACAGAGAGAGACTTCAGCAGTCAGTCAGCCTCTCTCCGGATTCTGGGCCGCTCCGGGCTTTGGCTCAGGGAAGGGAGCACTCCCATCAAAAACATGAAATTAGGAGAGGAAAATAGAGAAAGTTAGAGAAGTATAGTGAGAAAACCCGAGGGAAAAAATTGAAGAAGAATGGTAAAAAAAAGGAAAAGAAAATTATGGAGAAAGTGGATCAAAACCGTATAAGAGAAGAAAGCTACGAATTACTGATCGGAAGATGACAAAGATAAAAAGGAATGTCCGTAAAATAGGAAAAATGAGCTAAATTTTTAGAAAATTAAGATCTTTCTATCCCATGATACTAAAAGAGTAGATTATAAAGATAAAATTCTAAAAGGTGTAGAGATAGGACTTTCCGTAAGAAAAGCTTTGGCAACTTTAGTAAAGATGTGAATGTCAACTAGATATAAACTAAGTATTCGAGAAAGATATGAGTTTTGTTTGATATTTTTCAACGTTTTAAAAACCATCATACATTAACAACTTTTAAATTTATTAATAGTCTTATTATTATTATTATTATTATTATTATTAGCACCGCGTCTTACTACCCATTCGGGTTACACGCACTTACGCTAATGTGTAATGGTAGGGTGATTATGGGATGAAATGGAGGACCTACAGTTTAACGTGGAATCCGAACCACGGTGGAGGCCTGGCATTCCTCACATTCACAAGATGTCTTGTCAGAGGTGAAGGAAGGGTTTGGTAATCAGATAAATCTATGCCGGGACCGAGGATTGAACCCCGGCCGCCAGCATAGAAGTCTGACACCTTACCCCTAGACCGCCAGGTCACCTATTAATAGTAAGAAACCACTGAACTTAATATACATGTTTTGTTTTCACATGTGATTTCAATCACATGGTACACTATTTTTACTACTCATTCACATAAGCAAAAATGTATTAATAATTCTATCCCATTATTCATTTACAAATCTAGATTTTAACACTTTAAAGGACCTATGACCCGCTTCGGTGACCACGTGATCTAAGGCAACACACACACAAGAGATTAGACTACTGATGACAGGGAGATCGGGGTTCGAATCCCAATCGTGTGCAATGAGGGTGGCTTTTCCGAATTTGGTTTCCACTCTACATCCACGCAAATGCGGGTTCAACTACTCTAAATTTAACCTTACGCATTTAGAACTCATTAGCGTAATTAGTACATAATTATGACTATAGCAGTGCTAAAAAATATCATCCCTAACACATTTAAGTAACCAGGACATAAGCGTATAGCCCGAAAGTCTAGTAAGACGCGGTCCTACAAAAAAAAAACTTTTAAAAGAACATTGTGAAACAAAATAGAGCCCAAGTTTTTATTTTTTTTGCACATCGAATGTACTCTGAAACTTTCCCCGAATACCCTTACTCACATATTGATGGAATGCTTGGCTATATTAGGTTGCTCCGAGACGTCATTTCGAATAACCAAGTCATTGTACGGATGGTGAATATTAGCATTCTATATAGAAAGATTAAAGGAGAAAATTGAAGTGCGAGGGATTCTCAGAGGCTGAAAGAAATAAAAAAAAACGAACCGATGAAATATCTGAAGGAGAAGGAAGGGCTGCCTACCTACCTCCTTAGAAGAAGAGATGGAATTGTTAGGAAATGGAGGAGAGGCGTGGATGATTTCAGGGAAAATATCACGAAGAGAAATTATCGTTACAAAAAATAAATATATATACACTGAAAGAACTATTAGAAAACTTTTTTTTTGTACTAGATATATTTTAGCAGTGTGTAAAAATGCCTTGGTCCTCTGGACGACTCATATAGGTTCTTTATTAATCATATTATAATAAATGGATTAATTATATGTTTTAGATTTATTTTCACAGCATTTTTTATTATAAATTGTTGTAGAACTAAACAAACTAAATATAGACTCTTGAACATTTATTGTATAAGTTACTAGATTTTGCCCGCGGCTTCACTCGCACTTAAGTCGGGAAAATTAACTTTTTTTCTTCTTCAGCAGATCACTAAACTTCAATAAACATAATTTCAAACACTTATGAGGTGAGGGTAAAATAACGAATACCTATACTCCTGTAGTAAAGAACTAAAATAAATTGTTTGAATTATTGCGGTCCTTGCATCAAGTTTTGGAGACATTGTTACAAAGAACACCAAAATAAATAGTTTAAACCCACACCGGTGGCCACATGGTCTAAGCTGTCACTCTCACAGTAGACCTTACTGCCGATGGTAGGGAGATTGGGATTCTAATCCCAGTCGGTTCTTTTGAGGAGTTTTTCTAAAATAATTTTCCACTCTCTCTACATAGAAATGTGTGTACACTTCATCCAGATATAGCCCTCTTTATCCTTAAAATCATCAGCGTCATTAGTACGTAAATGTCTAACCCAAACGGGTAGTAAGACGCGGTGCTAAAAAACATAGTTTAAATCACTTCTTACCAAACTTTCACAGAATGTGTTTCAAATATGTTTTAGGCCTATTTAGGATTGGCAATAATAGTTTCCAATGTTTGGTAGGCATATATATATGTATATATATATAAACACATAAACACAAAAATCTATATATATAAAAACACAAAAATCTATAATAATTTGTTTTAACAATCGTAGTCTACATTTATAAAATATTTATAGCAATTTAAATAACTATGATTCAAAATCCTGTGGTATACACTACAATTAATTTAACAACAATATTCTAGAATTTGCTATAAATAGTTCTTTAAACTTTCATAAATATGTTACCCGTAGTGGTGGTGTTAAAGTTAAAATTTCATCAATTTGATTCAATAATTTTTAATAGATAAACATTCCAAATTCCCAGTCAAAACAATAAAGTATTTTGGTCAAACTCTCTTCTAAACACGAATATGAATACAAAACAAACCAAATAACATCGTCATTTATAATCAAAAATACTGTCCTCTGCCAACGATTTGCCATACAAGATAAACTGGCTCCCGTTAGCAACGTTACGCACGATTGCTATGAACAATTAATAAAGAAATAAAAAAAAACCCAACCCACATTGTACTTAAAAACACTGACAAGCAAGCTAAACAATGAAATATTTTACACTGTTGGTTATTTCATTACTACAAAAAACCGGACGCGCTCGATGAAATGAATTAATTTCTGTCCAAATTGAATTGTCTGCGAACAAAAAAAGCAAAATTTATATTAAAGAAATTCAAAGACGCAAAGGGATAACCAACATTATGATGAACCTCCAGATTAATTTTAGGCATGTAGGCCTACAGCACATGATACTTCCAAACTATGTCATTAATTGAGAAAGTATTCTAGCAACTAGTTTGTGCTCCGTAAAAATTTTGTTTTGGGAATTTGAAAGATATTAAAATTGTTGCCTTATCCTCGATAACTTGCGATTTCATGGGTAGCCCCCCTCCCCCCTATTATTATTGAACTTTGTTTATTGTGATTATAACTATGTGAAAATAAACCGGTTTAGGTTTAGAACTTAATTTAATTTTTAAATTAATAACTTTTAATTGTACAGCCACGGAGAAAAATTGATCTTGGCTTATTTATTTTATTCGGAAAACTTTTTTTTTTAGCACCGCGTCATACAACCCGTTCGTGCTACAAACATATGTAATAGCCCTGCTATCGTGCTAGGGATGAGGAAGTGAACCCGCATTTACGCGGAAGGAGAGTGGGAACCAGTTTAGGGAAAAATCTTAGTATATCCGACTGGGATTTGATTCCCGATCTCGTCATCGGCAGTCTAGACTATTGAAGAGTGACGCCTTAGACTGTGTTGCCACCGAAGAGGGTATTATGACAAGAAGTAGTAGTAATTAAAAATTATAATTAATTTACTAAAGAAAAAAAAATAATTATTTAAATGTATTATATGAGGATTAGTACTGATCGTTATGTGAATATTTTTATTAAATGCTACATAAATTACCTTCTTCCAAATGAAACACATTAAGAATATTTATTCGTGTAGTTACATTATTTTAATTGCTTATCTTATCTTTATAATAAGACCTATTACCTTAAACGACCTTTAAATGAAGCAATATCCCCACATCATTGTCCTTTTAGAATAAAAGTCAAACTCTGTCAGAATGGTTTGCCGGTGATGGGGAGATCAGAATTCAAGTCCTGGCTGGTGTATTGGGAATAGTTCAAACTAAATGTTTTCCCATTCTGCCTTCATGTGATTGCGGATACCTTTATTTTAAATTATCCCTTCCTTAACCAGATCATAAAGTGTAGTTAAATGGAGGTAGCCTTTACGGGGATTTAATATAGACGGTTTGTATTATTATTATTAGCACCGCGTCTTACTAACCGTTCGGGTTATACGCACTTACGCTAACGTGTAATGGTAGGGTGATTGTGAGATGAAATGGAGGACCTACAGTTTAACTTGGGATCCGAACCACGGTGGAGGCCTGGCATTCCCCACATTCACAAGATGTCTTGTCAGAGGTGAAGGAAGGGTTTGGTAATCAGATAAATCTGTGCCGGGACCGAGGATTAAACCCCGGACCCCCAGCACAGAAGTCCGACACTTACCCCTAGACCACCAGGTCACCTACTAGACGGTTTGTAAAATAACAATTAAAAAAAAAGTGAAATTGTACATTTTCAAAAGCAGAGTGATCTTTTTCGGTGGTCACATGGTCTTAAAGGTGTCACTCTCAAAATAGACTGGACTGCCGATAATGGGGAGATCGGAGTCTGATTTTCGGTCGGGTGTACCGAGGTCGATTGTTCATAAATTGTTTTCAACTCTCCCTACACGCTACTGCGGGTACATTTCCTTCTAATTCAATCTTAATCATCCCGAACATAATAGTGTAATTATTACAATATATGAGTATAGCCCGAACGGGTAGTAAGATGCGGTGTTAAAATAAAAAATAGCTAAGTACATCTCGCTTAGAACTGTTTTTTTATAAAGAAAATATGTTTTCTTTAATGAAGGCCTTAACCTTAATTATTTCTTTCCTCCAGTTAGCAAACACAACTCAATTAAGAAGAACACACAATTACCAGAGTTCACGGGACAATTTGTGGAGAAGGAAGCACGCACCAACAGTGGCGTATTTTGAAACATTTCTAAGCAAGTTGTTAGAAAGTTTTGCATATTTATGGCGGCTTGGTTTGTGAGGCGGGAGGAGCACAGAATCTTCAAGAAGAAGAAGACGAAAAGAGACAGCAAGAGGCGCGATCGCTTCGTTTGTACGAGATAATCTCCTATTTCTCGTCGCCATTTTGTCCCAGGTAGATATAATCATCTCTTTTCCATGTAAGGGTGTTCTCTGCAGGTGTTAAGATCTTTATGGCCTCGTAATACGTCCACAAAGTATTAAAAGACAATCGGACCAGCGAGATGAGTTTCACCTTTAGTGGTATTGATTCATATCTTGATAATAAATATATATCTATTAAATGGCTTCAAATAGCTTTAAGAATATTAAATAACATTTAGACCCGCCTCGGTGGCGTAGTTGGCTAACGCGCTAGTCGTGTTGAGCTCGACCGCCGAGGACGGGGAGATCGAGGTTCGAGTCTCAGTCGGGTGAATTGGGGGTGGTTTTTCCTAAATGGTTTTCCACTCTCCCTCGACGCAAATGCGGGTTCAATTCCTCTAATTCAACCTTCCCTATTCCCAATCCATTTGCGTAATTAGTACTTAAAGCGTATAACCCAAACGGGTAGTAAGACGCGGTGCTAAATAATAATAATAATAATAATAATATTTAGGATCCGACAACTTAGCTCAGTCGGTAGCGTGTCTGTCTATTGAGCTAGGGGTACCGGGTTTTATTCCTGACATGGCCGAAACATGTATCATTGGTGAGTTGTGGGTGTACCCTTTCACAGTGATGAACTAACGGCCGGGGACTGGATGTTGTGCCTGTCCTAGTCTCAAGGTAGATTATAAGACATATAAAGTTACGACAGGCCTAGCCAGCAGGTGGTGAAAAATATATGGCTTGCATAATAAACTGACCCAGGGGGTGGACAAGAAACTGTCCATATAGCTCAAAAAACAACTCCGTTCTTAATCAATCCTCACTAATTTTCTCAACACTTCCATCTCTTTACATGGTACTCCCTTCGCTTCAACAACATTCATACACCGAGTCAAACCTGTTCTTTCATTCTTAAAACTCTTAATGTTTATCTTTTTCACACATTCATCTACAACATTTTATCGTGTCTTACATGGCCTACTCCTTCCTTTTGATTCACACACTCTACCTTCATATATTTGCTTCATCACTCAAGTCCACATTCATACTCTCAGCACTTCCAGACCAAAGAAAGACGCTTTTTTGGCTTTGATCTATTGGATTTGCTTTCAAACCACACCCCTTCAGTACCAATTCATTACTGACTGTCCACACGAGTTTTTACACAAAAATTTCTTAGATATATTAATTAATAATTAATTAAAGCGATAAGACAAAAAAAAACATATTTTTAAACAAATAACAACCTTCAAATCTAACTGTTGTACCTGATATGATGTGTTTCTTGCCTTATTGGCAAATATATCCCAAAGGTTCAGACCAAATTCTATTTTTCCCCTTATTTTATTTTCGCCAATTAAATTTTGTGAAGACATTTTGAAAAAGCCCCTCTCACCCTCTTAGCAAAAGCTTTAAATACGACGCGAAGATAAGTTTTCCAGGAGAAAGCAGAAACAGGAGCGAGCAAGTAATTGTTTCGTTCTCCGGTGTGCGTGTGTAGGTTAAGACAGGATGGAAGGAAGAAGAAGAAGAGAGGGTGGGTCAGGAAAATGGGAGAAGGTGGTCCATTATGAGCCCACCTGTTCCTATTCCGAGCCAGATGACCATCTTCCCGTCGGGGTGGAGGGTGAGGGCTATGAAGGATGAGCAGAACCTTTAGATGGACGATATTTTCGCACTTTACTCAATTTAAAATGTATCTGTATTCACTGTGGATGGTTTCCTTTATTAATAATTCCCTGCCTATATTTAGGTGATATGTCTGCCATTTAATATCATTTTGGTACTTCAATGAAACGTTGATATGCAGAATACTAATGATGGGGAGTCCACTAAAGTCAGGAGGTCCCAAATTAAAGTGGCTCAGGGGGTTTTGAGTGCCTTACATAGTACTTAAGAACCCATTTGACGTTTTATTTTTATAAAATGGATTTGATAGAAAAGTTTTGTGCATGGTAAATTGCAAAAGCTGTATGTTAGTAAGATTCCAAAGTTTGTGTGATAGTAAAATTATAACATTTTTATGTTAGTAAAATTTAAAATTTAGAGCTAATACAGTTCAATAGATGTCTGTTAACGAATTGTAATAATTTGTGTGAATGTAAAATATTTGCAGAGAAACATTAGAAAAACAAAAGCTTTCCACTAAACGTTTACAGTATTTAACACATTACACTGTCAAAGTTAACAAATAGGACATAATTTAAATTTAATTTCCTTTAAATTTATGTTAAGTAACTAATATTATGTTATCTTTGAATAAAAGTTGAGACTGTTTTGACTTTATTTTTCAGCTAACAACATCAACATTTGCTTTGATTATTTCTGTTACCAATTGTGATATTTTATTATTCTTAACCTTCAGAAAAGATCAGACAAAATATTTGTAAAAAAGCAAAATAAAACAAACAAACAGTAGATTGTTTGGTTATCTGGTATCCCGAAGTTAAACATCCTGACAGAAATTTCAAAGACAAATCGAAGCGATATTATTTGATTTGCTTTCCAAGGTTACAATTTCATTTGTGGAAAATTCCTTGTTGATTTTCATTTATAGATTTTATTGATACTTTTAAAGGGAATAGCCCAGCTGTTTTAGTGGTATAAAAATACCTTCCTAGTGTCGTTTGGCGAAGTAAAAATTCCTCTTAGGTAAAGACTTCTTACATTCATCTATCTAAGCAATAGCTTAGAATGCTGAGGAATGCAAGAGTGAAATAAAGGTCTATAACTTTTCTGAAATCCATAAGTACAACTTTGAGCTCTAGTTTTGAGAGTTCAGTGTCAATTTTGAATATCCTTTGCTTCGTTTTCTTCCTAAAGGAGGCCGCCTACAGAAGCGTTTAGACGGGATGAAGACGTCTAGAAATCCCGCTTTATTATTGAATCGGTGTTTTATTCAAAAATATGGTTCACGCTATAGTAAGAGAGGTGAAGGTTATCACCTTGTTCAAATAGGATTGAAAATCTTAGTTTTATATTTTATAACTTATAAAAAAATCGCTGAAGGTCAGATTATTTTTAACGACGTTTCACGTGAAATGAATTTTTAACAAAATAAATGGTTAGAAATATATAGTTTTCCTTAAACAAATAAAGACATTTTAATGTGACCACAACAGAAAATTTCAATATAAGTGAAGATTTATTTAGAGGTGTTTGAAAGTCATTTCCATAAGAAATATGGCAGTATAATAATATTTCCTTTCAAATAGGTATCGATCTTTAAATCGTGTCTAAAATAGGAATACATTTAAGGAATGTATTAAATAACTAAAACAAACTTCTGATAAGTAGTTCTGGTAACAGTAGACCTCACAACCTTCATGTTATTAACGTTATTTTTTTGTATTTTAAATTGAAATACCTCATTTATTTATCCTTGGAGTTTAAGTAGATATTTTTCCTTGGTTATCAAGTTAGAAAACAAATAGTACTATATACAATATAACATTATTCTTGTTTAGAATAATTGATGTTACTGTGGTCCAGACTTCAGTTTCTCAATATTGCGACTGTTAAAGTTAATTAGAAACGCCCAGGATACTAGATCGATTAATTAGAATTAGAAATTAAAATCGCTTGAGATGATATATTAGATTAAAAACATATATAACAGCCACCATTTTAAGTAGGTAGCCAGACAAAAGACCGTACGCATACGTGGTTTAGTATAGGATTAAAGAATCTCCATTTACAAATTTTGTTCCTATAGGTCCACAATTTTGAGAGTTATTTAGGAACAAAGATCCGGATGGCCAGACTAAATGCCAAATGCTCAAGTTAAAACAGAACCTCAATCCACTCGATCAATTAACCTCTTTACCAACGTTTTAATTAAGTATTTAAGTTTTAAATTTATTAAAACCAGATTACTAGGATAAAGGTTCTTAGCAAAAATGATTCTCTCTTAGGTTGTATACTTTTGAAAGCCAAGAATTGTTTATATTCTCACCCCAGTAACGTTCCTTTCATGGTGAGCGTAATTAAAACACTTCTGGCTGTAGGTAAGTGTTGGTAGAATGGCTCATTGGCAAAACCACTCGTACCAGCATGGCCACAACAAATTACTTCACAGCCTCCAAAACATACCTTCACTAATTCTGACTTTGGGGTAAAATTTTTGGTTGTCATTCCATAACTGAGATTGAATGTTAAGTAAGAATATACTTTTATTCCCCGGCCTCACTTTTTACCGAAATGTCAAACGCACAGTGATAGCAATAGTACTATATTTTTCTCCTCGGTGGCGTAGTTGGCTAACACGCTAGTCGTGTTGAGCTTGACTGCTGAGGACGGGGAGATCAAGGTTCGAATGTCGGTCGGGTGAACTTTTTTTCCTAAATGATTTTCCACTCTCCCTCCACGCAAATGCGGGTTCACTTCCTCTAATTCAACCTTCCCAATTCCTAATCCACTAGAGTAATTAGTTCTTAAAGCGTATAACCTGAACGGGTAGTAAGACACTGTGCTAAATATATATTTTATTTGTCAATATAATTTTTAGACGATATTGGTTACTACATATGGTGAGTGTACAGCCATTTCAAAAAGTATATATTTCGTTTAGTTTGTTGTGTGACGGACCATATGAGGAACCTACAGACTTTGGTAAACAATAAACGTACTATTTTTTAATTCGTTTATTTTAAACCACAGTTATAAACAAGTTAAATCTAAGAGGTAGGGTAGAATATAAGATGTCCACCTGCATTAGTCTGAAGAGGTGATGGGATAATCCAAGGTGACATTTCGTCCCCAATTTTCAATTCCCGAAATAATATTTATGCCACGGATTGATTTTGTCCACGATTTGTTAAATAAAGTAATGCTATATATATATATATATATGTATGTGTGTGTGTTTAAAAAACGTTTGGATGTGAACTTTCTTAACATTGCTCGTCTTCATAGATATAGACAAGAATTTCTCGCTCTTTTTTTAAAAAAATATTCTTAAATTATGGTTCTTACTGTGCATAGGTTTGTAAATTACTTTCGCTATAATTTATGTTGTCACTACATTTTATAGCTTTTAATTTATTGACACAGTTCGATAGCATCTATATATAAATATTCTATAGTGTGTGTTATGTACAATTTAAATGTTAATTACCTTTTCCGGCTACCTTAAGTGATTTTAGAATAATGGTCCTTCAAAATTCCAAGGAAATACCGGTCACTTTAGATTAACCCACATGTTCATCTGTAAAACCACTGTGGACCTGACGCCTTATACCACGGTATTAACGATGTAAAAACGTCTCGTATCCCGCTTGGTAATGTACCAGTATCTTAGCGAGATATTGTTTGGGATGTCAAACAAATTTAATTTATCAATACATACTAACATCGGTGGGCACGCAGACTAAACATTAAACACGTCTTGTCTGGTTTGCTGACGATGTGGAGGTCGTGGTTTGAATCCCAATTGAAGAGGACGAGACACGTTTTTTTTAAACAATTAGTTTCCAACTCTCTGTATGGGTACAGTATCTTTATATTATACTTTCATCAATACAAGCTCGTTAGAATAATTAAACACGATATTTGTACTATTGACTATATAATATTATTATTATTATTATTATTATTATTATTATTATTATTATTAGCACCGCGTCTTACTACCCGTTCGGATTATACGCCCTTACGCTAATGTGTAATGTTAGGGTGATTGGGAGATGAAATGAAGGACCTACAGTTTAACGTGGAATCCGAACCACGGTGGAGGCCTGGCATTCCCCACATTCACAAGATGTCTTGTCAGAGGTGAAGGAAGGGTTTGGTACTGACGATATAAAGCCACAACCGAGTCGAAGATGGTTGTGATATCGATATAAACTCTTAAAAGCCGATGATACCCACACTTTCATAGTCGACTCTGCCTTAAATAGGAGTGACGAATGACAGATGCCGGGATTATCACTGGATAGTTCATTGGTAGAGAAATGGCGCGATAAGCCAAAGGTTCGATTCCCATATCCAGGTGTCATTTTTCAAACTATTCGAATATTACTAGGTTACTGCTGATTTCCGTTAATGTAATCATTCGTCTACAAAGCTTCTCCTTTCACAGACACTTAATTGTATAGCGTCGATTTCTTCCATCTATTTACGGATATATTAAAAGTACGGTCATTTAGTCTACCAATTAGGGATTGGATCCCTGACCTCTATCATAAACATTCCAAATTATTTCACCGTACAACAACCGATGTTGGTTGGACGGAAGTAGAAACATAAATAGCCTAATTTCCTTTCGAGAGGCGCAGATATCAAAAAGCATACAAAAATCCGCCTCTGACTAATGGATATTTATCGAACCCAGGTCTTCCGGGTGGGACTCAGAAGTGTTAATAGTTTGTTACACAACTTTATAAAAGTTGTTAGGCACATTTTGAATCATAAAATGAGGTTATATATATTTTTTTAAGAACACCGTCTTACTACCCATTCGGATTATACGCTTATGTGTTTTGGTTAATCTAATCAAACAGTTTTACTCCACTGGCCCAGGAATATAATTGTCATGACTGTACATTTGTCCATGTGTGTGTGTGTAGTTTTTTTTAAAAAAGAAGACGAGGATGGAATTGTGAATGAAGGAAAGTCGAAAAAGACGGGCAGTAAATTTTCATGGCAGTAGGAGGTCCGTTATTCTTATTACATTCCCTTGCTTTAAACCATTTTCTCCTTAAGAACAAGCTTTGGTGTTGTTACCAACTTTAGAGGTTTCTCACTACTTCGTAGTAGCGTTGTATGAACTAAGTATTATCATATAAATCATTATTATATAGGCCTATGTAAAATTTTTTGGGCCGTTGAGATGTTTAGTAAAATGTACTCCGAGCAAAATCACTTATTCATGTAAAACACGTTTACAGTTAAGGTGAAGATGTAGAGAACGCGAGTCAAGGGAATCATTTTCACAGTTTACAGTGTTTTTTTCGCCAAAACAAAATAAAAATTGCTTCAATAGACTTTAATTTCCTTCACATAGTGGCCTTAACAGTTGTTAGAAATAACTTGTAATTAGCATAGCGGCATTAGATGAGAAATATTTTAAAATAGGAGAAAAAAGGTGTCATTACTCTAGGACCACCTTGACGGATAATAAAGAACTTTTAAGGTTAACTTGTGAAGAAAATTAAACTTTATGTTTTTTACTGGAGAAATATTTGATTTATTTTGGCCAAAAAATAGTTTTTGCTAGGGAAACTGCAAAAACACTTCCCTTAAATAGCATTCCCTATACCTCCACCTTAAATACTTTATTAAATATACATATATAATATAAATCGAGTATTTAAGTTGGGGGTATAGGAAATGCTATATAAAGGAAGTGTTTTTGCAGTTTTTCTAGTAACACCTATTTTTTTGGCCAAAATAAATCAAATATTTCTCAAGTAAAAACATAAAATTTAATTTTCTTCACACGGTGACGTCAACCGTTCTTTAATATCTGTCAAGGGTGTCCTAGACCATGCGGGCACTGAAGTGGGTTGTTTTTATTTTTAATGTTACATTCACTATCGAAATTTTATTGAACACCATAAAGCTTATGATCTTTAATTTTTTAACCCCTTGGTTTTTTTGGTCGGGACTACACGTATGTGTATTAGGGATGAGGAGGTTAGAATTTAAATGAAGTGTACCTGCATATGTAGAGAGAAAGAGAGTAGTAAAAAATATCCTCAGTATACACGACCAGGATTAAAGCCCCGATCTCCCCATCACAAGTAGTACAGTCTATTGTTATAGTGATGTCTTAATTAGACTATTCAATCACCGTAGCATGTCTAAGTGCTTACAAAAAATAAGGTGGTAGTTTAATATTAAAAAGAACCAGAGGTTCTAGCCCGGTGAAAAATTGCCTAAAGATGCTTTCTTGCTTTTACAACTCACGGGGTTTCTAGTAAAACCCTTTGAAAGAATTTTATAAGTTTTGTGATTTTTGTACACATCGACAGCTCAAAATCGGGGGCCATGTGGTCTAAAGTGCTAATATTGTGTTAGACTAGACTGCCGAAGACAGGAAGTTCGGGGGTTCAATACCGGTCGGGTGCACTGAGTGGTTTTTCCAAAATGGTTTTCCACTCTCCCTACACAAAAATACGGGTGCATTTCCTCTAAATTAGGCCTTGCCAGTCCCTAACCCATCAATGTAATCAATACATAGGCGTGCAACCCAAACGGGTAGTAAGGCGTGATATTAAAAAAAAATCAGGCCAATAGCTTATTTTGAGACTTCAATCCTTTAATCCTTTCTCGCTATCTTATAGGTAGAGAAAGTATTGTGATTGTTAAAAAGAATCAAACACGAGATTTTGATGAATTTCAACGTTTCATGACCCCCGAAACTGAAAAAGTTGTTTTTAAATGTCTGTATATATCCAGGGATTTCATAAGGCTGCCAACGGTGACCTGGTGGTCTAGGGGTAAGGTGTCGGACTTCTATGCTGGCGGCCGGGGTTCAATTCTTGGTCCCGGAACAGATTTATCTCATTACCAAACCCTTCCTTCACCTCTGACAAGACATCTTGTGAATGTGGGGAATGCCAGGCCTCCACCGTGGTTCGGATTCCACGTTAAACTGTAGGTCCTCCATTTCATCTCACAATCACCCTACCATTACACATTAGCGTAAGTGCGTGTAACCCGAACGGGTAGTAAGACGCGTTGCTAATAATAATAATAATAATAAGGCTGCCCCGAGGAATTTTTGGAATTGGTTATCCAACCTTAAAATTAAGGGTAGTTTACTGAAGGATGAAAAGAGAAAAACTCAATTTTATCAAAATCAACAAATGATTTTGATGAAATTTCATTTCTAACCATTGACCGATATTATAAACAAAATGACTAAACTAATTTTTTTTTTTGGCAGAATGACTCAGGGTTCCTGTCTGATGCGTAAATTCTCGTTTTTTTTTATCACATCTACGAAACTATTTGAAATATGAAATTTCTCTTGATTGAATGTGTGTAGATATATTTATAATACAAATATTTTATTTGAAACATATTTCTATAAAACCAATCATTTTCAAGCTAAATGCAATTATATATATTAACTTTTCAAACACAAAATGTCAAGTATTGCGACCGTAAAAAAAATCTAAACCGATATGTTGATGGTTGTCGCGAACGCTAAAAAAGTTGTTTTTACAACGCCATCTGTCTGGGTGTCAGTTTGAACTTAACTTTACAAAAGTAGACATTTATGTATCTCCGCAACTATTTGAGATACTAAATAACTTATCATAGCAAAATTATAGTACTATTAAAATAAAATAAACTTTTATTTGGAATATCTCTTTATAGAACCAATAGTTTATGAGATATTGGCAAATATATTAATACAATTTTGTGAGTTTTAGTTGTACAGAGATACTACTTAAGTTTTAACGCAATAATTCTCTAATTCTATAGAGTAAGTAGATAAGTAAGTCTCTCAAAAACTTTATGTTCTCTTTTCCTCAACCCCTTAGGGAAAATGTTAATGCTATAATACTTTATACTAAATAGTCAGAATTTACCTTTTATCATTAATATAGATTTATAAATGAGGAATTTAATAAAAATGCAATAACCATAAGATATGCAAAACCTGATAAAATGTCAAAAATTTTAAACGGAAATCGAAGTTTTACTACGAGGTATTGACTCTTGTGGACTCAATATCGATTTTTTTGGTTCCAAATGTACTAGTGAGGACTTTAGATTCTTTAAAAAGAAAATCATAAAATTTAAATCTGGGAGTCAAAATTATTTAACGTAAATACAACGCAATTTTTTTCTCGGGTTTGCTAGTAAATATTATTTTGTTTCACATAATAAGCTCTTTGATTAAATATCTCCATTTTGAAACAAAGGAGCGAGAAAGTCCGTGCGGAGTTCCGTACCATTTATTTCATGACATCAAAAATTCCACGATTAACGTAAATTATATATATATATTCAGGTGTAAAATAAAATAATTTATTTTAGTTCACTATCGAATCTACTTTCATAAGCTTTGAGTTTAAAAAAAAAAAGATACTCAATATTAATTAATTTTCACCTTTAAAAGTGTAAAGAGGTTCTAAAAACAATGCTTCAACGATACTCATTTTGCAGTGCTAGTATTTTAACATCAACACCAGGGACTCCAAATGCCCATAAATTGGTAGCATTGCGCCGGTTCCGTGCCGCGACCGGGGAATGTCTTGTTGAGAATGGGCGGGACAAAGGGTTGGGGGAGGGGGGTGGGTGAAGTAGACATGATTTATATGGCAAGCAAAACAATTTATATCAAAACTAGCGCGTACGTTTCGACATGACGGAAAAAGGTTCTTCAGAGCTTCCTCGTCTTGTCGGAGATAACATTTCTAACAACCCAGCCCAGCCCTCACACAGGGAATGTCAGTCAGTCTGGTATCTTATTTCACACACTTAATTATTTGACGGTATTACTGCTCTTTGGAAATTATTTAATTATTTTATTTGTTGACGCCGGTGCGGCTAATCGAGATTAAATCATCTTATTTATAGTTATTGACCTACTTGTGGGACTCCAGGCGTCGGTAGCTTGAAGCTATGAAAATACAGTTGGGAATATTTTTTTAACAAATTATTGGTTTTTTGGGAAACATTTAGAGCCTTTTGATTAGCAAATTTAATTTCTAAGATAAATAAAGTGAAGTCTTTGTTTGATATTTATCATATATGTTTCATTTATATAATATATTAATGAAATATATATTTTTCCAAAATAAACATGGCTGAAAATATTCCTCAGCCTTTTCATTGTTAGTTAAACAACTTTGGCTTTATGAAAATAAGTTTGGAGGCCTTATAAACGTATAATTTAAAATTAAATACCTTCCGTATATGTTATATAAGTTATATAAATATCTTCTGTAGACTCTCTATAATATATACTATAGACTCTACAGACGATATTTCAATTGTAATGGTGAATTGTTAAACTCTCAAAATAAATCAATTATCATGTCATAGTTGTTGAAATAACAATGAAAATATTAAAGAATATTTCCAACAATTTTTATTTTAGAAAAAAAAAGGTCAATTTGTTGAGTACAAACAACGATAAAAATTAATATTATAAATAATTCATAGCTTGTTTGAACACTTTTAAATTAGGGCTATAACCGAAACCTCCTTCCTAACCCTAAATAGCATGAAGGTGCAAAATATAATTAAAAAACAACAACAGATAATCAGAGTAGGTGACCTGGTGGTCTAGTGGTAAGTTGTCAAATTTCTGTTCTGGGGGTCCTGGGACAAATGTATCTGATTGCCAAACCCTTCCTTCACTTCTGTCAAGGCGTGTATTAATCACAACTTGTGAATGTGGGGAATGCCAGGCCTCCACTGTGGTTCGGATCCCACGCTAAACTGTAGGTCCTTCATTTCATCTCACAATCACTCTACCATTACACATTAGCGTAAGTGCGTATAACCCGAACGGGTAGTAAGACGTAGGGCTAATAATAATAATAATAATAATAATAATAATAATAAAGATAATCAGAAAGGGGCGCATGAGTCAAACAGAGAAAATATTATTTGAGAACAAATGATTGTTACTTAGCTACTCGTAACCTTGTTGCGGAAATTAAGAAAGGGCAACTGCATTGATCATCAGTTTATAGTAGAAATGATGCATAATTACACTCTACAATGTTCATAAATAGGAAAAGACAGGGGTACCAGAATTAAACTAGAAGATAAATGTGAATTTTCAATTTAATTTGAAGCATTAGTTATTGTTACAAAATAAATTATCAAAGAAAGTGATATTTAAATATATATATATATATATAAAAATATTGTTCAAGAAAAAACCTCAAGTACGCCCTAAATAATATTAAAGTTTTACTTTAAACTTAAATTTAAATTCATCGTGGTAACTATATAAATTATACGTTTAAATTTTGCTTAATAAATTTGAAGTTATCTGCACATATACATTTGAAGAAAATAGATATTATGAATATATTAAACAAATAATAAATAAATAAATAAATAAATTAGTTTCCCAGAGCCAACAACAATAACAGGTACAAATAATCAACGAATAAAATCCTACTAATTGGAAAGAGGCCCATGGTTAACATAAACTCCAAATGCGCTCTTAACATTTGGCATAAACCAAGCCATTGGGCAAGATTTCTTCTCAATAAAAATATATGTCTATCAACAAGTCTCAAACATTATGTTTTCATAACTTTTGGGAACTTACTTTGACAAAAGAGTATTAATATGACTAAAAGAATTATATAATTATCAATGATTACATTTTTATTTGATTTATCCTAAACAAAGCTTGTCTTATGGTAAAGTTAGTACTGAAATATACCTCCATATTAGAGTCTTTGGAAAACTATTCTCAAACAAGAAACATGAAAGTTCTACGAGTATATTTCAACTTGGGCATAATATTCTCCTTAAACATAATTAATCAAAGACCAAAGTGAAAGCTTAATTGTAAATTTCCTTATTCAAGTCTTTGCAAAAATATTCTCATTAAATATAATAACACAAGAAAATGAAAGTTTAGAAGTCTATATCTATATTAAAGTCTTAGAAAAATATATCATTATATCCTATCAAGTCTTCCAACGAAGCATCTTACCAAAAAGTGATTTTAAAATATAAAATAATATGTCCAAAAAGAATTTTGAAAAATAAATATAGGTTTTGATAATCATATAGCCAAACCTATTATGTATGCTTTTAGTGAGGATTTACTCCATCAAGATACCATATTCTGTAAATTGAAAAATGACACCTGGACACGGGAATTGATAGCTCGTGATCTTAATAAAATCACACATTTTGTGGCCGACGATTTCCGTATGTCCATTATAGACTGCCTTAATATACGAGTGACGAATGACCCTGGGCACGGGACGATTCCTGGATAGCTCAGTGGGTATAGCATTCGTGTACTAAGCCAAAGGTCCCGTGTTCGATTCCCGTGTACAGGTGTCATATTTCAGAATAAGTTTGAATAATAATTATTTTTAAGCCGAAACGGTATTTAACTTACATCCTCTCAATGCCTCGTAGTTCGACGCTACCCTCCTAGTTCAAACCGAACAAGTCCCAAGAGTGCTCTTCACTTGGCCGAACGACACTTTATAATTATGCCATCACCAGAGGGTGAGAGTTTAGGAATCAAGTGGGAGAAACACACGAACTGGATGGATGGAGAACATTGGAGAAGCCACATAGAAGATTCCAGAAGCATTTCCATTTCTGTGGAACCTTTTCCCTGGTTCCACCGATGCTAGCGCCTCCTGCAGGTCTATTATGACCACGACGCAAAGCGAATTTGCGACAGTTATCATAAAGACGATAGACTTTGCGTCAAAAGTTATTATGGCCGACTACTTTGCGAAAGCATAGTCCTTGCGAGCGAAAATATTTTTCTAGTAGAGTGACGCTAAGTTGCGTAGACATTTTACTGGTTACTAGGTTTTATAATATATTAGGTGTTTGGTGTTACCTGATTTAAACTTGCCATCTCATTAGCGCCATGTACAAATCTCAATTTTTTTTTAGTGTTTTACATAATCTACCTTTAATTAGGCCTATATCATAATGTAGGACAATAGTGGGGATAGTACGCTTGCACCGCATTTTAAAAGAATATTTTCTTTGAAACACAACACTATCATTATTACTAGACCCCTATTATTATTAGCATCGCGTCTTACTATCCGTTCGGGTTATACGCACTTACGCTAATATATAATGGTAGGGTGATTGTGAGATGAAATGGAGGACCTACAGTTTAACGTGGAATCCGAACCACGGTGGAGACCTGGCATTCCCCACATTCACAAGATGTTTTGTCAGAGGTGAAGGAAGGGTTTGGTAATCAGATAAATCTGTGCCGGGACCGAGGATTGAACCCCGGCCGCCAGCACAGAAGTATGACACCTTACCCCTAGACCACCAGGTCACCCTCATAACACTATCAAAATGCATTATTATTCACCATAAACATACGGATAATTGGGGCACTCCTATATTAAGATTAATTGTTTTTATGTGGAGTTCAGTTAGGTTTCAAAATATTTGAGATGTTTGTAGTATGTTGATCCACCTCATGGGGCAACATTGACCAAGAAGTTGATCTATTTAATCTAATTTTCCAATGGTGGGGAGGTTGGGGTTTGAATCCTAGCTGGGTGTGATGAGGGTTTTTATTTTTCTAAAGGTTTTCCCACTCTCCCTCTACACAAATCCGAATACCTTTATTCTAGAACTCAACCTTTATCATCTATACCCTATTAGGGTAAAACACGAGGACGTAGGACTAATCTGTTTATGATGCCTCAACAAAACTTTAATAATGTAATCCTATTTAAACCGATTCGTACATACATTAGTAATTACTATCCACATTGATGTGAGTTGTAGGCCTATGAAATATTGCATCCAAGACTGGAAATAACCAAAATAGACCCTAGCTTAATTTTTACATGTGGTTTGGCTTAGGCCTAGGTTTTATAGTCATAAAAGGTTTACTAAATTTGTCTGAAACCGATAATTAGTAGTTAGACTCAGTTATCCTGAAGTGAATAGTTTGAAAACAACTCATTATAAAGAAATATAATATCCTTGTAGGCCTATTCTTAGTCACTTAACTAAATTCTCAAGAATTCCCTCTAAACAAAATATTGTGCATTTTATTATTTTTAACCATCCAAACCACCCTCTCGTTCACTTTATTGTTAACTTAGTAGGCCGATTGGGTATAAATGCCCATTGTTTTAACATTAAGTTGTCGAAAATATTCAGTGTAAACACTATCTTTGGGAGTTCATGGACGCTTTCATCAACTTTAAATAACTAGTTTTATTTTATAAGATCTTCACATAACATATTACACTTGTTCCAGTATCAACACAACTATATGAAGAATAAAGCATTTGGTCGAGAAGCATAGGCCTACATATTACAAAAAAAAACACATACGTTTCTTATTGGCCAACTTTTCATACTTATTTGTTTCCCCGTGTAACATTACTATTTGAATGAATATTTAACATTACGATTTTTTGACTAAAATATGTTGTGTGCATTTAATAATGTAGGCCTAATCCAGTATTTTTACATTTCCAACCATAGGCAAACAAAATGATGCAAGAGATCTATTAAATTAAGCTAGGTTAAATCTTTCTTGGCAATAATGTGACTTGTGATCAGGTGTTTGGGAAAATAAAAATGTACGAGTAATATTCAGTCTTGAAATAAATTTACCTAATCTCTAGCCTCTAGCTTTCTTAAAAAGGTAATATTCTTTGTAAAAGTGTTGCCAACTGTTAGTGCAAACTGATCTTATTCTGTGTGTTGACACTAGAAGCTAAGTTGAAGCTAAAACTAGCGGACGATACAAAGTGTGGTGGTCATAATAACCCAAACGCTATCTTTTCTCGAAAATGAGGCTAACTAGCGGTAGCAACTAACTTTGCGTTGAATAGTCATAATAGACCTGCTGGTGGCGAGCCTTGGGAACGCAGTCGTAAAGATTAGTTGAAAACTCAAGAATGTTGACGTGTAGATGTGTGGCGTATCTGGTCAAATAGGGTGACTATGGTGAGTTGATAACTTTGTAATGCAGTTTATTCCTTTTGACCTTTTGTGAGGTGGGTATATCGGGTAGAGGGGTGTACTGGCCTTGGTTTGTGGGGAGTTACCCCCACAAGAACCAGCTAATAATAAAATTATGTGTGTTAAATATATGATAATTTAAAAATAATGTTTTCTTACAGCTTTTAAATATTTATATAGGCTAATGTATCCATTGTAATAACCTTAATCCACACCATTACGAAAATCAAGGTATATAATATAAATAGTAATAAAAAAAAGGGCGTCAGAGGATTGGTTCTTTCTTTCTCAGGACCACCAGGTAAAGAAAAAATAATTTACTTTTATTGATTCATTGTCAGTAAATAAGTGTATTAGAATAGGAAAAGACAAAACTACTTATAGTGAATTAAGATTATTTGATTTTACTAGATTTATACATTGGATAATGTTAAGGAGAAACATTTAGGATTGATAATTTTTTTTAGTAAAATTCTAAAATATGACATACCGACACTGCACTGAATTATCATCAATTTATGAAATTTTACTTTTTACAAACAACATTGTTTATTTATTCGATGCTATTTTAGCATAGAATCAAACAAAAATACAATAAATCAGAACCCTGATACTCGATACATTGTTAGACTATCTTCCTTGCAAAGGTAAATAGAATTAACATAATCTACTCCTCATACATTCTATCGTTCAAGTCCCATAAAAGTTATTGACAAATAAGCTTTAAGCCTCACTTGTTATAATGTTTGACACTAATAGCTTTAACTTGTACTTGAGATACATACATCTTTAATTTACAAACTATACTTTTGTCACTTTTAGAAAAGGACGAGAGTCATCTTTAAATAGTCGTCCATTCCTAAAGTCTTGTATTTTAAACATGTAATGTAATTTTTCTTTGGTCCGATAGAAAAATTCGTTTGCCAAGCAAATGTATCAAGACTGTAAATAACCTTCAAAAATATATCTTAAAACGAACCAGTTATAATTAAAATGCTTATTTAATAAAATATAAAATTAATTAAATCGAAAGTTAAAATAATACACGCCACCTTTACATGGTCGCCGTCCACGGCGAATTTTTATGATCTTCGAAACTCGATTATACCATAGATATTAATGAAAGGTATACGATAAACTCTCTTCTCTACGCAAGCAACGGCCAGCGATAGCTCAAGATTATGATGGCTGCTGTAACTCACAACTTGATGGAAGATCCGAGGATTTCTGCCGTAACTATGGTGAATAATTTGTAGCGTAAAGTCACGTCAATGGACAAACTAGACCTCTGGAGACCCAGTGTCACAAACACAACAAATTGGACTGTATTAAACGGGAGTGGGTAGCACAGTTTCCCTCAACTAGTTTCCTGTTGCAGGTATTATCTTGATCCGTCACTTGGTACACTTTAGAATCATGTGAAATCCCGGGGGTCATTTCCATGTTAAAATTAAGGAAACCTTACTCTCTTGTTTCCATTTATTTGAGGTATTTAACACGCACTTTCCGAAAACGACTTATTATATCAGCACACGACAATTTCCAAACAGCGAGAGCGAAAGGGCCAACAGATTTTGCTGAAAAAGTAATTCTCACTTACCTTCCAGGATTCTTTACATTCCACAATCGACACGGGACCGACCGTGGTGTGAAGAGAGAAGAGGTAAAGTGAAGTCATTTGGCTCCTCGTTTTCGTCCGCTACTGCGCATGACGTCATTTGGGTGAGGGGTGCAGATATTTCTCAAGCATAAAGGCTCAGAGAAAAGTAGAAAAATAACTATTCTATCGTGTGGTACAGTCTTATTCGTTGCTTATTATCATCATAGTACCTACTACAAATGATAAAGTAAAACTCATTCTTGTTAAATTAAACAATCAGTGGAGAAATAATATTTGCATACAGGCTTACTAATTTAAGATCAAGTTGTAATACTGGCAACATAAAATACATCTTTTCTACCACTACACACGATGAAAAAGTAAAGCACAGTAATAGTTATATATATCATTGGATAAATAATATTTGCATAAAGTAATTTAAAATTAAGTTGTATACCGGCAACAAAAATACATTTATTCTACCACTATAGATGGTAACAAAGAGGGGTACAATAATATTTACATAATTTTTCATTTTAACATTTATTATAACATATATATATATATATATTTATACTCTCTTACAACATTTTTTAAACATATACAAATTACTTCCAAACAAACATTTACATATTATTGCCAGCAGCTTATAACAACAGTATGATATTTAGAAGGAAACTATTTTTATTTTAACATAAACTATTTTCAATTAATTAGTCACTTACAAATTACATTATTAATATGGATATTTATTTAAATGCCTTTATTCTCTAAAAAAAACCCTCCTCTTAAATGCACTGCCACTGCTAGACAACTGTTTATTAGAGACCTTTATACGAATATGAGTTCGTGTCTTCACAAACAAGTGAATTACTTCTCGTGGTACCTAATTTGTCTTTACCATCACTACTTCAGTTACAATTTTTAAAATATTATCTTCTTTACTGAAGAAATCACCATGAATTTGAATTAATATATGTTCTGTCAAGTGTATAGCTTTAAATAATTATCTACTTGGTTCTCGCAATCCCCCTTTAGAAATTGTTTTTATCCAATCATTCTCACGTGTTTCTTCACAAGACACTCCTATGTCTGGATATTTTAACCTATATTTATGGGCTACGTAGCCTGCAACGTATTTCAGTCTCTCTAATGATACTACATTATTGTCTTCTTGTAATAAATCATCACCTACTTCAATTCCATTGACGTGCTCTTCCTTTAATGAATTATCTTCATATTCACACTCAATTATCTTACCTTTACATTACCTTTCAGCAATTTATATGTTGTACATTCCTCAATTTAATCTTTCAAATCACTTTATTTTTTGTAGATCTTTTGTAAATATGTAAGAAACACATTCTTCGTCATTGTTTCTGTCTGTATTTTGGTTTCTTATGAACAATGAAGAGGGATGTTTCCCAGGAATATTCCATCTTATTCAATATTTAAAATCAAGTAGGGTTGGGTGAACGCTGGTATATCCCATTCCTCTTATACAAGAAAAGTAATTATCAAGTATATCTTGATTAGTTTTGTAAGTAAATATACAATGCCAAATTTGGCCTTCAAATATTGAAATAAATTTCTTAAAGAATTACTTGTAGCTTGAATTCCTAGTTAAAAACGCATTTCACTTCTGTACCTCGTGACTCACTGATTTTATAAAGGCGTTCATATCTGATATAATTCGGTCTTGCTCAAGTTTGTCAAGTCCATGAGCGAGTTTGGTTTTGTATGGGTTGTTAGGATATTTGGAATTTAGAGTATCAAAACCAATCGTTAAATAATTTAACAAAATGAGCAGTTACTTTCCAAACTTCATTTGGTAAAGTTTTTTTTCTCCTTGAGAAGTAAGTGCTTTGCTTGTTGTGTTTGATATAAGCTGTGCGGCTGTCTTTACTTTTTGCCTCGGGTTTTGGAAACATCTGAATGTTGTAGAGTTATTTTGAATGCCATTTTAAGATCCTTTTGAGACACATCCAACAGCTCTTGTATGTTTGTCTTCTGAAACTTTCATCTTGAAGAGGTAGCAAATCCTTGATCTATAAAGTGATTCCTGGAAAGTTTCAATAAGTGGGGCGTATCTGCAAATATTAAAACTTCTCTTGAATCATCATGAGGATTGTTGAAAGATTTTGTTGCGCCTATTCCAAGTTATTTACAGAAACTTATGTTAGATCCTCCCATGTCACTTGTTAAAAACAAAACAGGATAATTAATAGTTTATAGTTGTATGATTGTTTTAGCAAGTTTGCTGTTATTGTAATATCGATATTGTAAAAAAATTGTCTGCTTCCACTTCCAATAATAGCCCGAGCCATACATAATAACCTGAACTGTTGAATGTAGACCTAGAACATTTTCTTTTGTTGTGTCAAAGCAAATAGTTTGGAAACGTGCATTTTATCATAAGATAATGCTGTTACACGTTCCCTTTATTAAAATGCTGTGGCTTTTTAGTTTCATTAAAATAATAACATCATTTAGTATTCCTGGACTGTAGTCAATTTTAGCAACCAGTTTACGCAAAGTTGAAACTGATGGTAATGTATAATTTAACTTATTTCTCAGGTATCTTTAAGCCTTGGCGCCCATACTCATAAGAGAAATCGTTGCTGTATTAACTTCACCAGACAAATTAAGTTTTTTTCCCCTTGCTTAGGATACTTCGTATTTGGCCAGGAGTAAAATATCGCGACAGAATTTCTCTAAGCTTTTAATCGTCAGTTTCATTATTTGGCTTTTAACTTACATTTGCTTTTCTTTTCTCAACTCTCTGTTTGACATTAAGACATCTTCTGCTGCGGTATTCAAACGATAACTTTCTTCTTCGAGCTCTTTTATTTTTTCAGTCATCTTATGATAATTCGGCTTTTATATTCTCCGCAATTGAGAGCCAGTTAATATGATACGCGATTATATTGAGATGTTTGCCCCGTGATCGAGCACTAATTATAATAGTATTGGGGATTTACGATTATGACGTGTTAATGACACATTTTGTACTGACATAATAAATAAAAATATTTTCGAAACACATAATTTAGTAATTTAAAAGAATTGTTCTGTGAAAAATAATTTTAATACATATAGCAGCACAAAATGAGATCAATGTGTATTTTAACCATAACAAATCTTAGAAAAGTTTAGTAATTGTTAGATCCGGAATTTTATTTTTGGATTGAAGTCATAGCTGACGAATATTCGGAACGACATCATGAGTTTTCTAAGATTCACGCACCCTATCTAGCTTTATTAAACAAGTTATTTTTATTAATTAATAAATACCAAACGTTAAATATGTTTGTTCCATATTTAGCCACCAAATTGTTTATACATTCTTATTAAATAGTGTTTACAGTACATGTTCATATTGCTTAGTAGGTTATTTCAATTTAGTTATGCTAAAAACAAATTCCAAAAAATACACAATAGATCGCCACTCTTATAACTGATTACTAAAATTAGAGCAAATTAAATTTATGGATATAATCTGTAGCTTACCTGATGTATAAAATAATTATAGAGTAAAGTAGTGGATGTATTAAAATGTGAATACTTTACTTCCATGATGAACATAGTATCAGTCCATTTTTAATGACATCACTATTTTTTTTAAATAAACAAATAATAATTCAGCGATAGTGCTTGCGAGAGACAATACTTTTCCTGTTTATTGTGTCACTTTGTATCACTATTTAATTATTGTTAGCCACGAATAAAGTTGGGTTAGCCTTTGTGCAAAATGATCTCAGTAATAATATATATTATGCAATATAATATTACATTACATCCAGAATAATTACAAATTTATAAATCGTAGTTGGACTCGCGGGCTTATTTAGGAAAGACCCATTGATATCCAAGTATCTGGAGCTAGAAAGTTATATTTTCTTCTGGAAAGTGGTACATTTTAATTTTATAAGCAATGAAAGTTATTCTTGTGATTAATATAATATTATGCTTTTTGGACTTGTCTTATGGGGTAAGATTATTTCATTTCAATAATAAATAATGTTTATTAATACAAATATTTATACGTAAATGGGAAATAGTAGCATTATATTATAATGTGTTATTATGTATTATAAAATAATATAAACAATATTAAATTGTTTTACTAGCATATAAGTACCCGGCTTTGCCGGGAATAATATTTTTAAAATATGTAAAAAAAAAGGTAAAAATTGTGAAAATTTAGGCTATTCAATTTTTTTTAAATTAATCAATAAATTGGGTAAAAATGGTTATAAGTGAGTCATATGGAAAAAAGAAAATATGGAGTTGTTTTATGGTAAACAGGTTAGAAAAGTGAAAGGAGTGCAAAGAAAATAATAGAGTAAAAAACTAAAAACTAAATTTAATTAAAAATATTTTAGCATTTTGCTAACCCATTTATCCTTTTCATACCTTTAAAACTTTTACCTTGCTGACCATTTTTTTTTAACCCTTTAAGCATGCTTTTTTGCCTCTTTCCCCTTTTTTATTTATTTTAACCTCTTTTAACTTGTATACCATTTTTATTCTTATTAGATTTAATTTTTGGTCTTTCAATCCTTTATAACAATTTATCCCTTTGTACCCCTTTCATCTCTTTAGTCTATTTTACACTCTTTACCCTTTATAATTACTTTTTTTTATACGCTTATTCCAAAAGAAATATTCCAGGGCAAAAAGGTTAGAAGACTGTAAAAGATATAAATAGAGCAAAGAGAGTAAAAAGGTCTAGTAAAAGGTTAAAAAGTGTATAAAATAATTTAGGAATAAAAAGGGTAAAAAGTAACAAAGAGAAAAGGGGTAAAATATGCAAAAAGTAAATATTGTAAAAATAAAAACTATATATCTTAAAAGCAGTTAAAAAGATAAAAATGATAAAATGTGTAAAAAGTATTGGAAAAAAATATCCAAAAGGATAAAAATCGGCAAAAAAGTTCACATAGGGCCAAAGGGTAAAACAGGAATCAAACGAGTGAAAATGTTTGAAAGCGTATAAGGGGTGGAAATTAAATCTAGTAAAAAAATAATTTAAAATTCCGGCTTCCGGTGCACATGTTCTTAAACAGGGGCTACCATAATCACCATAATCCACATTGGACAAATGTATGAAATGTAGTTTTAAATATATCTCGCCACGCTTATTATATCTTAATTTTATAGGATTTTAATTAACTAAAAAAATTGTAATCAAAATTTTATAATTTTGGCTTCCAGGTGCATGTTATTGTGTATAGGGGCTAATCATTTTATAATTTCGGACATCACACATGGAATGCTCATGTCAAAGAATAAGTTTAAGGAAAAAGATAGATTGAGTAAGAAATATGATAAAAGTGCTGAGTTGACAGATTTAACACATACACTCTTAGTAATCACTTGATTAAAACCTTCAAACATTCAAAATTGCCTTAATTTCATCCCTCCTTTGTTAAATAAATCAAGTACGAGACATACGTTTTATGTCAGCGAGTCACCCTGAAAATTGGTTACGAATGGTCACTTATGTTCATGAAAGGTCCTAAGTGGTTGATATTGCTTTTGTTCCCCCCAGGCCTTCAAGAAGAAGAGTCTTGGCAAGCCTACGACTGCCGCCCCGAAGACACCTATGGACGAAATGCTAGAAGAGAAATACAAGATATGCAAGGACAAAGAAGGAAATACACCAGATGAGAGTTAGTTTCTTCAGCTATGCGTCATTTTTATTAGTCCTTTAATCCACTTTGATGGTCGAATGGTCTAAGTCAACTAGCTTGCTAAATGCTGGAATGCCCTGACAGGGAGATCAGGGTTTGAATCCTGGTAGTGTTTAATGAGGGTAAAAATCCCTAGTTAAAGCTCAATTTTTTAAAAAAAAATTTAAGCAAATAGGCTCTATTCCGTACCAATCTGTGTAGGATACATTTTCCTTAAAAAGATACCTTTACCATGTAATTCATGTATGCGAACATTCTTATTAACCTAAATTCTTATTCAATTAGTGGTGACCTGGCGGTCTAGGGCTAAGGTGTCAGACTTCTGTGCTGGGGGTCCGGGGTTCAATCTTCGGTCCCGGCACAGATTTATCTGATTGCTAAACCCTTCCTTCACCTCTGACAAGATGTGTATTAATCACTACTTGTGAATGTGGGGAATGCCAGGCCTCCACCGTGGTTCGGATTCCACGTTAAACTGTAGGTCCTCCGTTTCATCTCACAATCACCCTACTATTACACATTAGCGTAAGTGCGTATAGCCCGAACGGGTAGTAAGACGCGGTAATAATAATAATTAGTGGGAGTATGAGTGTATTCCGAATGTGTATTAATACGTGGTGCTTCCATTCTTAAAAAAATACTATTACATTTCTTGTTTTTTTTAAAATACTATGTATATATAAAATGGCAGATAAAGTGGCTTTTCACTTTGATTGTCCAATAGATACTGCGGGACACAAAACATGTAGTAGTAAGTCAAGACACTTATGCTAGGTGATAGCAAAATTTTATTTTAATAATTATAATAATAATATGTTGGTTCATCTAATAGTTCATTTGCTAAAAAAAAACCTATGTTTATACATTCAAATTCCAATGAATAATCTGGTAGTCAGCAATAATCAAGATGAATTGAGTGTATAAAAGTATGAATATTGTGAAACACATATCAATAATATCTCCATATAAATATTTTACAACGTTGGAGACCAGGTTTATTGAGGCTCTTATTTCCCGTTGTAAAGTACTCACCGCCAGACTTAGCCCTCCATGTTACTGCTCCATTAAATAAAGACGCTAGGACCACATCAATAGAAAAACAAACGAGATTACTACGGCCTTACTAACAAAGTCACGTTATTTCCTTAAGATCCACACACCTCTTTGCCAGTACTAGCGATAAGATCTGTCCCAAGGAGGGAGAAAGGCCTCTAATTGGAACATAAGGGGTTAGGGGGGGGGATGTCCTTTCAAACATTCAAACGAAACTATCTTACTGTACAAACAAAATGTAAAACTAACTAATCTACAAAATATTATATTTACAACCAAGACTGAACAACTAGTAATTACTAACAACAGCTTTTACTTTAATATAATGTTGTAACGGAATGTGAAAAGGGGAGTATTTACAAACTTTATTATTTGTTTGTATAAAGGTTGATATCCCACAGTTCAGGTAGATAGGGCCTTAGGTTTGCTGCAAATTTCGACCTTCTAACTGGTCAGGCTTATAAATGCTAAGCTCGGTTTTGAGTAAAAAAAAGTTATGTTTAATTTATTGTACATTCTAATTTTGGTTGCACTTAATTAATTCTCTTCTTGAGGAATTAAGATTTTCACAGATAGGTTTAATATTTATTACATCTTTCTAAATTTTATTTTTTAGCTGACGCTATCAACCTCAAGAAAAAAGGAGGGATTCCCACATCAGAAGGTGGGAAGGTAAATACATCTGCATTTAGTTTTTTTTTTATATCATTAGTGTTCTAATCTTTGAAAACCTCAAATTAACTTTGAATACATTTCAACTTAAACTTTGCTTTGAATAAAAAAAAAAATTAATTTGCCAATAAAAGTGGTGACATTTTAGATCCACATATATATATATATATATATATTTTAAATTTTACGTTAAACATTCAAACTTGGATTCGGCATTGCAAATATTTCATATATTTTACTCGACTTATCTTTAAAAAAAATAATTCATAAACCTTTATAAAAATAATACTATCATTAACGTGTGTATTAATTATTCAGAAAAGCGTGTTTTTATTTGCGTGCTTCAATGCCGGCAAGTAATTCATCTGAAGATAAGATGGTACAAATTATGGTCGGTTCAAGTTATTGTGGAATAGCCTACTCATATTTCCGGTATGTGAACGAACCTTGACCCTTGACGTTTACGTAATTAATTCTTTGGCTAAGTAAACTTGATTATAAAAAAATCGTATTGATTGAATTTTAGTTTTACAGAATATTGTGAATAACGTGCTAGATTAATATTAATTTATCGGTGACCTGGTGGTCTAGCTGTAAGGTGTCGGAATTCTTTGCTGAGGGGTCCGGGGTTCAATCCTCGGTCCCGGCACAGATTTATCTGATTGCCAAACCCTTCTTTCACCTCTGACAAGACGTGAATTAATCACAACTTGTGAATGTGGGGAATGCCAGGCCTCCACCGTGGTTCGGATCACACGTTAAACTGTAGGTCGTCCATTTCATCTCACAATTACCCTAACATCACACATTAGCGTAAGTGCGTATAACTCGAACGGGTAGTAAGACGCGGTGCTTAATAATAATAATAATAATAATAATAATAATAATAATAATAATAATAATAATAATAATAATAATAATTTGTTTATTTACTTTCAGTGCCTGGCAGAATGCATGATGATTGAGGGAGGTCTGGTAAGTCATTTGTCTGGATTTACAGACCGTAAATACACAATTTGAAGCTCAAAACACAACAATCATTTGTTTACAATATAAATAAATGTTTATCTTTAATTTCATACATAAATACACGGGGAAATATTAGCTCATTAACTTAAGCATAATTTATAGTAAAATCTATAGCATCTTTCATTAATTCATGGTTTTATTTTTCCGTTAATAACAGTTGTATTTTTTAAGAAATACATGATTTTTAGTAGTATAATTCAGGTTTGAAATAAAATAGGTAAAGTAGTTATATTTTAATGTGTAAAAAAGTTATAGTGTGCTCTTGTTTTAAATCTATTATTAAAACTATTCTTTTGTTGCTAATATTCTGAATGTATCTAATTTCATACATTGATTCTTACATACTATTTACACATATGTAAATATATTTTTAAATGGTGTTTTATCGAACATTTCTAATAAACGTTTTGACATTATGAAAATGTGAACAAATAATGATCTTTATTACATTGTTTGATTTCATTTTACAACTTTAAATGGAAACATAATCTAACAGTGTGTGTGTGATCTACATAAGTATATGGACCGTATATTTCAAGATAAATTCAAAAATATATTCCGACGGTGTTTAATCAAAAAATATGTCGAAAGGATAGCTATTGCTGGTATTGGGTGAATGTACAAAGACATATTAATCTTGTTTGTACTCTTAGATTTCACAACTTTCAATAGTATATAAGAATAGTTTAAAATCTTGCATTTACTCTATTAGTAGGCCTATGTGAAAAAAGCAAATATATTTTGTATGGGGTTATACTAATTTCTAAAGTAAAGAATGATTTTCAAGAAAACTGTGGGAAATAATTTTTACAAATGTTAAGGTTTTTTTAGTGTGATTAATAATCTACTACACGTACATTGGTTGGGAAACATTTATTTACGTATATATTGTGTAATGTGTATGCCATTGTTTTTGAACTCTCTCCAGAATGCTTTATTTGATGAGTTTGACACCGTTATAGAACGAAAGCTGACCCTCAAGGGACAGTGATGCTCTATTCATAACATACCTACCTACACATGGTGTCAACTATTGCGAAACAGTGTACGTTGCAAATATATATATCTCTATTCAAATTCATTGATTTTTGTTAAAAACTGTTAGACAACACCTCAAACCAAGCCATTCTTCAGGCTTGTCTCCAACTGAGGACTGCATAAGCTACAGGGGAAACTGGTCGTGGGAAACACATAAGATTATAATATCTTATGTCCAAATATGGTAAACACATACTAAAATACCCACACCTTTTTTTTTTAGCTCAATGTCTTATTACCTGTTCAGGTTAAACGCGTCTGTTTTAATTTCGTTAGTAAGCTATGGATAGGGAAGGTTGAATTTATATGAAGTGTACAAGCATTTGAGTGGAGGGAAAGTGGAAAACCATTTAGGAAAAACCAGCCACACCACACCTGACCGGGATTCGATCTCCGATATCCCTGTTATCGGCAGTTTAGTTTGTCTAGTACGAGAGTTACGCCTTAGATCATGCGGCCACCAAAGCAGGTAAAATGTATTACGCAAGTAACATTATACTTAATATTCTTGAATTCTTGAAACTATATGGAGCTAAACGAGTAATCACGTGAGCTACAAGAGCCCCATTTGTTGTTTATATCTACAATTAAGTATTTCAATCGGAGCTAGTGGGGCGCACAAAACGTACTGGGGGGCGGGGGGAGGGGGGGGGGGCGCAAGTGTCCCGGACATGCCTTC
>CABFOV010000024.1:214157-229740 GCA_902141375.1 Timema poppense | reverse complement strand
ATTTATCTGATTACCAAACCCTTCCTCTACCTCTGACCAGACGTGTATTAATCACAACTTGTGAATGTGTGGAATGCCAGGTCTCCACTGTGGTTCGGATTCCACGTTAAACTCTAGGTCCTCCATTTCATCTCACTATCACCCTACCATTACACATTAGCATAAATGCGTACAACCCAAACGGGTAGTAAGACGCGGTGATAATAATAATAATAATAATAATATATTTACTGTGTTCGTGTTATACTCTCTTCACCCTTTCTTTTGTTACAGTTGGATAGTGAAGGTCAATTCTCACCAAAGGGCTGTCAAGAACTCGTCAAAAAGATGGCACCTCATATGGCCGGGCCTGCCTCCGACTTCTATATCAACGAATGCAATAAAAAGAGTAAGCAGACGGCTCTCATTTAAGGGATACAATTCCGTGATTCATAGCATTACTGTACAATATCACTGCCGGAGAGAGGTGATGTTGACCAAAAAGTATTTAACTTTTTTTATTTAATTTTTGTTCTGTAACACTCGTCATTAAGTTGCGATGACCTAAAAGTGGTTTTATAACATTTATGTAGTGAAGTGGTTTTGAATTCTAAGTAATTCAACTTCGTTTATTTGAATTTAAGGTCTTATACACATTCACTGAAGTAGTCACCTTGAAGTATTCAACTATGTTATTACATTTTTTTTGTTTTATTACACCTACACAAAAATGGTGCTGACATAAATATATTAAATTTCTATTGATGTATTATTTTGCGGTAGTCGTAGTAAAAGGGAATATAAAAGTTGTGCATTTCATAAATTATCTTTAAACTATAATTGTATTCCTCTAAAAAAACACCTAATTTAAAAAAAAAAAATGTCAATTCTTCCAAAGCAGTTAAACTTCAAGCTCATATTTCTATAACAAAAGGTTAGTCACAACATTAAATAATTTTTTCTCGGGTTTTGTTTTTTACGTTGTAAAATCATATACCGTCAAAATTATATGTTTATAAATGCTTATAATAGCTTACAATATTTGAAATAAATAAATTTATTTTCGTTTCAGTTGGCAAAGTTCCAGGGAAGTGCGAAGCGCCTCCAAAAGTTATTAGTTGTTTTTCCATGATGAAGGTGAACAAATTAGTATTAATCAGTCTATGCATGAAATATTACATAGTTTGCTAAGTTCATATAAACAATTAAAACTATCATATCCCATCATTTTTAAAATAAATAATCAAAAGCGTAACATCTGTAACTTGGTGACCTGGAGGTTTAGGGGTAAGGGGTCGGACTTCTGTGATGGGAATCAGGGGTTCGATCCTCAGTCCTGGCAAAGATTTATCTGATTACCAAAACCTTTCTTCACCTTTGACAAGATGTGTATTAATTACAACTTGTGAATGTGGGTAGTGCCAGGCCTCCACCGTGGTTCGGATCCCACGTTAAACTGTAGGTCATCCATTTAATCTCACTATCACCCTACCATTACACATTAGCATAAGTGCGTACAACCCTAACGGGTAGTAAGACGTGGTGCTAGTATTAATAACATCTGTAACTTCCTTACAAGCTTGCAACTCACTCATAAGTAATAAGTTATATATATATATAATTAAATATTATTTCCAATGAATGTGGCACGAAGCTATTTTTATATGCAAATTTTAACAGATAATAATTTATTCAAGGATATCATGGTGCACTTGGAGAATGTACACACACAAAAAAAAAAAAGAATTTCTGTCAATTGTTTGGCCTTAAATCATTTTTGAATATAATGGATGGCTATGTATGAAAAGAAAATAATATTTATAAGGCTGTATTTTGTATAGTTGGAGTCGCATAAAATTCTATTGTGTCTTGTTTATCTCTGCACCATATCAAAATGGGTAAATCACTAACATCCACAACTTTTGTTTATCAATAATAATATTATTTAATCCAAATATGTGTAATTGCACTTTTTTTTATATGACAGTAAAAAAAAAATCATATTTCAGTTGGCTCCAAAACAAAAAATCAATATGATAAGTTTTTCCAAGCTGTTTATACGTGAATATAAACCATCGCAATGACTTAAATTAACACAGAAATGTTCAAACAATTGACAAACTTTCTAAAAAAAGCGTACTTTTTCTAAGAAATGTTAATTTTTTTACTCTTACAATATTTGTTTCATATCAAAAAAGGTTATGTAAAAATAATAGTTTTGTATGGTAGTCAAAGCTATGATTCTAACATAAATTAACCTAATTTTCAATGTATCTCTTAATTTATTCATGGATATGTGAAATTATTTTTGAAAACATAATTCATATTGGTTTCATTTCCTTATCAACTTAGTCTAGAAAATAATTTAGTGAAATTTTAGTTCATTATAAATATAGTTACAATATGTATTTTAATTACACATAAATACATAATTTTAGCATAGTATTCAAGCACTTTAAATGTTCAAAGGTTTTGCTGCGTGAAAATGTGTTTTATTTGAATTCACCTCTGACAAGACATCTTGTGAATGTGAGGAATGCCAGGTCTCCACCGTGGTTCGGATTCCACGTTAAACTGTAGGTCCTTCATTTCATCTCACAATCACCCTACCCTTACACATTAGCGTAAGTGCGTATAACCCGAATGGGTAGTAAGACGCAGTGCTAATAATAATAATAATGTTTTATTTGAAACTTTTGAAATACATATATACATACCTAATAACGCCATTATCTTATGGGGTAGGCAAGAAACTAGGAATATAGCTTAAAAAATTGTCGTGCTTAATCCATCCTCGATAAATTTCTCGACACTTCCGATCCAAGGTGATTTAAAAGGTTAGGTCAAAACTTATGGAGCATACAGGGGAGGGGGACTCAGGTAGAACAACTATCGAGTAGTAATTCATATCCTCCGAAGTCATTCTGAGTCAAGTGAAGCCGTTCAAGATGGGCAAGTCTGATTCCATTTCACTGAAATAAGAATATTTTGCTATTATCCTACTAGCTTAACCATGATTCACACGACAAGCGACAAACTTTTAACGCCATCCGTAAGTGCTATCAGTGGATTTTGCAGCGTTGTTTGAACGAGACCCATTTTTCGAGCAGAACACTGTTCGTGAATGAGGTATCATTCACCAGTGATGACTTCTTCAACTGCCCTAACAGCCATGTTTGGGCTGAACAGAACCCCAAAGCTAGCACCCAAGATAAGTTTAACTGTAAACGTATGAGGTATCGTCAGCAATAATGTAATCGAACCTTAATTCTTGCCACTAAGTTTAATTGGACACATTTAATTAATCTTTCTGGAAGAAATTGTAACAGAGGTGTTACAAGATGTGTACACTTATCGCGCGTCAGCAAATGTGGGTGCAACAGGAATGAGCGCCAGCACACTTTTCTTTCAACGCGCGGGAATTTCTGAGTGTATACTTATTTCAGCGGAATGTTATCGAACTTCCCCACCTTCAACGGCCTCGTCTGACCCTGGGTGAATTAGGAGGATATGGTTTACTGTTTGAAATGTGTTTTTCCCGAGTCCCTCTATACGATCCTTAAGTTTTGACCTAGCCTTTTAAACCATCCTGTATAACGAAATATAAACATTATTTAGGATTGTAATATAATTTGAAGTTTTTTTATGAGTAAATATAATCATATATGAATATTAAAATTTTATATTTACAAAGATTATTTAGAAAGTAAAATAATACTGAGATAACGTAATTGGTTGATTATATTATATATATCGTGTTTTAATTATTTTTACAGATGAAAATAATTCCAGACTAACGTTAACTGAAGAACTGTGTTGACAGCCAGTGAAGATTTAAATAAAACTTCTTGACGAGAAGAATTAACTAGAGTTTTCTAATAAATATATGTATGTTTTGTTAAGTAACCAAAACAAAATTTAAGAACTACTTAGCATTTGGAATACAATTTAGGTATGTTTTACTGTAATGTTAATATATAGTAATTATATTATCTCTACATAGTATATTATTTTCTTCATAATATTTAATAACTTGCAAGATTATTTGTAAGACAAATTGTTATATTTAAAGTGACCAAACTAGTGGTTATAAGGTGTAAGATGTCAGTCCCGTGCTAAGGTCGAGGATATATACCAGGTTCATTGGGTGTGTTTTTCTTTCAAATTTTGATATATAACCGTTGTTTTCCCTGTGTTTGTTGTGCTCTATTATGGGTGCATTCCCTCTACCCTTTAAATACATAATTTTTTGACGTTATTAACAAACTTGATGTTGAACATAGGTACACAAATCATATTAACCAATAAAAATAAGTAGCAAGCAAAACTACTTTTTTTTTATTATTACCTATACATTGTTCTGTTCAAAAGTATGGTTTGGCTACTATGAATTTTACTTGGAAAATATGAAAATAAGCCGTTAATATGAAGCTTTTTCTGCAGAGATATAATATTCTTACGTTGTCCTTACAAGCTTATGTATTTATCTGTTTTTGTGCGTCCAGTCATATATATTTAGCAAGCCAAGTATGTTTTATTTATTTAGCACTGCATTTTACTACCCGTGGGGATTATACGCTTCACTACTAATTACACTAATGGATTAGGAATTGGGAAGGTTGGATTCAGTAAGAGAACCCGCATTAGCGTGGAGGAAGCGTGAAAACCATTTAGGAGAAGACACTCCCGGTTCACCCGACCAAGATTCTAACCTCAATCGTGCCGTCCTCGGCAATCTAGCTCAACACGAGACCAGCGTGTTAGCTAACTAAGCCACCGAGGTAGGTGACGAGCTATATTAATTTAAAACAAACTTCAAAACAAGCAAGCGATCCATTATTTAGTGTACAGGGACGTTAAAATTAATTTAATTAAAAAAACACTATTACGGTTATATTTGGCGTCACATAATATTAGAATTTAAAAAAACAAATCTACAAATCTTATACATTTAATAAGGGTGCTAAGTTATTAAAATCGTAAATACTTGTCTAAATTACTTATTAATTAAATAAAAAGTGTCAAAATTGGTTCTTAGTCTCAAAACTTGTTCAAAATCATTCCACTTAAAAAAAATTGCCACCTATGGTGAATGACAAGACCATAATAAAGTATAACTCAACACACACACATATATACATTAATATATACACTAGCCAAATGCTCTTTGCAGGCTTGCTTACAAAAAGTCAAAACGTGGGAACCTGCTGCTATCCTGCTAATGACAGTTTGTTTGGGAAATTTTTTGGGGAAATGTTCGCAGAAGTGTCCAGACTAGACCAGAACAGGACCGGACCGGACACAATCCTTTGACGCGACGGGCAAATACCGACAACTGATGGATAGGTGCCGAACAGAACAACGAACACATTCTGTTACAATGTACAGGGAAGAAAGTTTCAAAAAGAAACAAAGAAAAAAATAAATATAAGGTGCAAAAAATTCCAAGAGGGGAAAAGGGTAAAAATGGTAAAAGGGTAAAATGGATAAAGAGTAAATCAAATAAAAAAAATTAATTCTGGCTTCTAGGTGCACTTGTTCGTAAACAGGGGATTCCGTAAGCCGAAATGCACAATTTTATTAAATGATGTACTCTTATCTCAAGAAGTAAAAATATTTTCATTTTTCTGTTTTTAATTAATTTTGACACCCGCCTCGGTGAAGTAGTTATCTAACGCGCTAGTCGTGTTTAGCTTGACTGCCGAGGTTGGAGAGATCAAGGTTTGAATCTCGGTCGGGTAAACTGATGTGTGTGGGGGGGGGTTCCCTAAAATACTGTTCCACTCTCCCTCCAAGCAAATGCGGGTTAACTTCCTCTAAATTCAACCTTATCAATTCCTAATCCATTAGCGTATTTAGTACTTAAGCGTATAACCCGAACGGGTAGTAAGTCGCGGTGCTAAATAATAATAATAATTTTGTAAGATAATATCCGATGAAAAATGTTTCTGATGATCAGTGACTTTCATCAAACATTACCTATACTACCTCACAGTGGTAAAAGTGCATTAATGGAAGTTGGCCTGAAGCGCCAACGTCTTTGGTCAAAATTTACACAACTTCGACTTGCGACTAACATTCGAGTTCCTAAAGGCGAACCCGAATTTGCGCAATTTTGGCTTCAAGCGGACAGTGAAACATTGTTTGGAGCTATAAATTTTGTTCATCTTTCCCGATTCAGTAATAATTTGTTAGGAACAGGAGTTGGGCTATACGGAAATATTTTCGAACAAGCCATAGTTAACAATTCAATAATCGACAAAGCAATTTTGGCTCAACAAAATTAAAACTGTGCAAACATAAAAATAAAAATTCTATGAAAATTTCCTGACGATATGGCTTATTTATTAAACTTCTTCACTGATGAATATAATTTGTCACAATAAATAAAAATATTGCTTTATCTAATATATTAATTTTCGTTTAATTTAAAAATGCTTGGGCAACTAGTATTATTATTATTATTATTATTATTGGGAGTATAAATCAAACGGGTAGTAATACACAGTGTTATATATTATCACTCGCTTTGCTCGTTGTGGTCTCCACCCCCAAACCATCGATAAGTGTAAACTAATGTAATTACAGCATTGTTTAGAACGTTGATTTATTTCTACAATTCTATGATTCTAACTGCCCCGTAAGTTTGTCAGAAATTTAAAAAATATGTGGAAAATGTACCTAAAATAAAAAAATCTAGCTCTGGTGCAATCCGTTTTTTGATAGGTTTTACCAATTGACCAGAAGAGGCCTCCAAAGAAAGGTCCACAGCGACTTTAAAGTTGCTCCACCATTTTGAATTTTTCCCGTTGGTTACAGCTCTAAGTCATCTGGAAGTAGGTAAACATTAATGTCAGTGAGTGAGTGAGTCATGTGGCTTTGTAGTATAGTGATGATGATGATTATTATTATTATTGTTATTAGATTACTTCCAAATAGTTCGTATAGTAATTAAGGTGCGGCAGAAGGGTGCACCAGATTTTTACAGAATATAAATTTATTGGCAAAAATAAATAAGATATTTATCCAGTAGCAACATAGAATATAGTTTTCTGCACATGCTGATATCAATAGATATTGAATACCTGTCAAGGGTGTCCTGGAATTTTGTCAAAACTTTTTAAATGAAGAGAAAACGTTTTGACAAAATTTCAAGACACCTTTGACAGATATTCAAGATCTGTTGATATTAGCATGTGCATAAAGCTAAACTTTATGTTGCTACTGGAGGAATATTTTATTTATTTTGACCAAAAAATATAATGATATACTGTAAAATTAATCGCGCTCCCTTCTGCCGCACCTTAATGATAGTGGATTCAAAAGCTGCAGCATGGATCCAAAAATAACACGAGTTTAAAACTTAAATTTTTACGATAAAAGTGATCAAATGTCATTATGACAAAAAAAAGAAGCAAATTATTATAGCTATTAATAAGTTTTCCATCCATTGGACCAATTTTACAGCGTGAGATGATAATAATTAAAGGATATTTTTACGATAGTTGTTTTTGCTTGGAAATATTAACAATGCATTGTATCGCATAGTTTTATAATATATAATGGCTCAGCATTCTAGGTTGGCTGATTTTGTTGTTTTAGCGTGCGTACACACACACACACACACACACACACACACACACACACACACACACACACACACACACAAATAAAGGTCCATCATATATTTTACCCTAAGGTGGGATGAAAAGGGATGCGAGAAATGACTGGTGTTTTTGCCGTTTTTATGGCAACATAATTTTTTGGCCTAAAATAAATAAAATATTACTCCGGTACGGACAGGGAGTTTAATTTTCTTCACATGTTGATATCAACAGTGGTTGAATATCTTTAATGGACATAGCGGCATTAGACGATAAACTTTTTAAATGAAGAGAAAATATTGTCACTAAATTCCAGGACGCCCTTGACAAATATTCAAGAAATTTTGAGGTCATCATGTGAAGAAAATTAAATTTTCTGTTTGTAGTGGAGCAATATTTATTTATTTGGGCCAAACAAATGTTTTACCATAAAAACTGTAAAAACGTTCGCTTTCTCTCACGTATCCTTCCAGACTATCTTAAATGAATGAGTTTTGTATGACCCTGAGGATAAGACCAACTTAGATAGCTCTGGGGTAGAGCATTGTCAAATATAAAGCTATTATTTGAATAGATTGAAAAATGACACTTGGATACAGTAATCGAAGCCGGGACCTTTGGCTTAACGTACAACAAGTGCTTTACCACTGAGCTATCCAGGGGTCGTCACGTGTTCATGGTCATTCCTTACTCATATATCATAATCTGAAATGGATGTGTGGTTGTCATCGTCAACTTAAGAGTTTCGACTTTAATATTTACTTAATTGTATAGCGTTGCTTTCTTCCAACTTAAATTTATTTATTGTGTATTATTCCTGTGTTCAGGTGTCGTTTTTCAACATGCATTTAATTGAAGGTCTTAAGTGCTTAATACCTAATAACTACTTCACTTAAGGTACCACACTTAAATTGTATTCTGCAAGTGCTCCCAATATTTTGTTATATACAGTCCAATTTTCATCTAAGGGACCTTTGATACTTCTTTTATTCATTCATACGCCAAGTCTTGCTATCTACAATTGTCACTTTTGATAGATATAAATAATTTTAACAGAAAGATGTTATCAATTTTGACAGAAAATAAGTACGTTTGTATTTTCTAAAAGGCAATTCACATGAAAAACACACTACCTCAATATTGGTCAACCCTAGACGTAATTCCTTGCCTCCATCTTAGTCTATCATTTTATATTTTAGTGGAAACATCGATCTATCTTTTGTCTTGGTGGTTGTCTCGACTCTTTTTCATTCCAATGTTACACAAAGTTATAATTACTTCGATGTGACCGGAGAGAAGTTATTCACTCTACTTTCAAATGCAAGGTGTAGAGATTCCTTAAGGTTAACTGATATAAGGGATTACTCAGGCGTGGTTTCGTTATTTAAAAGTTATTGTGAACGAGGAGATTTTTTTAAATTAATATGGATTATTTAACAGAGGTAAATAGTGTAAATGGTGTCGGAAGATCAAACCATTTCATTGTGTTTTGCCTCTAAATACGCGTGAGGTCACCTCAATATATTATTCTCTCCTTGACTTGGGGGTTTCCTTTTTAACAACGACCCCTTAGAGATGTTGTGACATTTTCCTCTACTGCCATCATCTCCCATTGACCTCATTTTCCTTCCTTTCCAACTAAAATAAATGCTCTCTTGGTAATGTCTCTTTATCTTTTCCAAAATGACACTCCATTCTGTCTCCCACGCTAAGCAGTCTTTCCCTTAGACCAATTTAATAATCTTGATTGCAAGAAATGCAGAGATATTTGGGGTTTCAAGAGGAAATCAATTTTATTCTTTTAATTGAGAGAGAAAATGGGTAGAAGGTTGAGACTAAAAGTTTCATTTAGCTGTACATGGATTTTATTTTTAGCACTACGTCTTACTAACCGTTTGGGTTATACCCTTGTGTACTAATTACGCTTATGTGCTATGGATAGGGAGGGTTGAGTTTAGAATAAGTTTACCTGCATTTTCATATAGAGAAAATGGGAAACCATTTAAGAACACCCCCTCCCCCCTCAGTGCACCCGACTAGGATTAGAACTCCGCATCCGTGTAAAAAAAACTACGTGGTCGATTCCCCCCCCCTTCCCCAGGAATGGACAACTTCACTTTTCATATTCACCTGGGTCCCTAGAACATTGATCAGACGATAAATTGTCACATGTGAAATGTATACTCTGCGTAAAATAGTGCCTCCACTAATAGTTAATAATTATTAATAATTATTTTTGTAACTACTGACGCAAAAAAGTCATTCGAAAGTACATAATTGTACCTAGGACATTGTGAACCAATTTAAAAAAAATGTATTATATACCTTTTAAAGAGTATTGTAAATATCCTTTTTAATTTATCACATAAAGAAAGAAAAGTCACGAACAAAATTTTAAAACTCGAGGCTATATAGGTTTTAGCAACCAAACCATAGAACTGAGACACAATTTAAAAAATATATATTACTTGAGAAGATTTGAGAGAGACTTCCCTGCAGTAATATTAGATTTATAACTAAGGAATGATTTTAGAAAACCTTTTTAGTTTTCCAAAAAAAAATACATTTTTTCAACTGAATAGTGTCAAAAACCATTTGCGACAATGTTCCTGACATATAAGTTTCCTGCCTACGATTTTATTTTTATTTTCATTCTATGTGAAGGGAGAAAAGAGGAAATTTAAGACTAGTTCCTGAACCTATGGAGAAAGTACAGGTTCATATAGTATCTACTAGTAAATCCAGGCTTTGAGCTAGTGTTAAAAACTACAGACCTGAAAATCCGTAGTATACAACATCACCAAGTACTATTAACATAAGTGTTAATACAAAAGTAATTTCGAATTTAAATTGAGAAAGAAGGATATAGATGATTGTTGTGAAGAGAAGAGCAGTGGCTTGACATGGGGTTCTGCAAGAATGAGCATAACCTGATTGAACTATCCCTCTGAAATGTTCTCAACCCTCAGTTAAGGCGCTCGTTTGGTCATTATCGATGGAAATAAGCACCCATGATAAGTATGCGTAGGTTTTATTGGTCAAACAGGGGCCAATGTGCGGATAACAAATCACAGGTACAGTTTTAACGCTACATATTCTTGCTCTACAACACACTATCAGGGGGAAAAAAAACTAAAACTCAGTCAAGAAAGGTACAGTAGCCCCAAGGCTTCTTTGGTGCTGACTAACAGCTTTAAAAAGTTACCAGACTAAACTACGTATTCCTACGCCGAACCAGATGATCTGCAAAACTATGTGTTTAGCAGCTGTCACTTCTGACGGTCAAAATTTAGGTATATACCTAAATGTTGACTATCAGAAGTCAGCTGTGAGCTGTCAGTCAGCAGCAAAGAAGCCATGGGGCTACTGTAATAAGGAGGGGAAATCGAGACGTATAAAAGAGTGAAATCGGAGTAAAAGTGACGGAATATGAGAACACGTTTACATTAATGTATAGAGAAAATTTAAATAATGGAAGTATCTAAACGTTACTTAGGGAATGAATAATATTAAGTGAATTGGCATATTTAAAATAATAATAATATTTAGCACCGCGTCTTACTACCCTTTCGGGTTATACACTTTAAATACTAATTACGCTAATGGATTAGGGATTGGGAAGGTTGAATTATAGGAAGTGAACCCGCATTTGCGTGGAGGGAGAGTGGAAAACCATTTAGGAAAAACCACCCCCAGTTCACTCGACCGAGATTCGAACCTCGATCTCCCCGTCCTCAGTAGTCGAGCTCAACACGACTAGCGCGTTAGCCAACTACGCCACCGAGGCGGGTCATATTTAAAATAAATAGTATTACAATGCATAATAGGTACATGTCGGTGTCCACACAGTCTAAGGTGTCAATCTCGCAATATACTTGATTGCCAAAGACCGGGGGTGGGGGGGTCAAAGTTCGAACGCCGATCACATGTACAGAGATTAGTTTTCCACTCTAATTCCACAAAAATGCAAATCTAAATCAAACCTTCTTAATACCTAGCTTATTAGCATAATTAAAACATAATTATTCGTATAGATTGAACAGGTAGTAAGAGGCGATGCTAAAAAAAAAGATTGTAAGATTAAGGTTTAAAAATCCGTTTTCGTACGAGGAAAAGAAAACACAAAGAAGCTAGTAACCACATAAAGAGACGGAGATAAATGGATAGTAAAAGAATATGGAAGAGTGTCATGCTCGCACTTTCACTAATTACGTTACAGTAATGCTGTAATTTGATTTAGGCAAGAGGATAGGGGACCTTCCATCGTGAGACTAAGAGGACTTATGGGTCGATGAAGGGGACAAAGAAGAGGGGGGGGGAGGCACCAGGTTGTCAATATTATCAGCAGAGTCAAGAAGCAGGAATATTATAATTCCATTTACAACCACTCTCGCCCTCAATCCTTATCACTTGTTCATGTTAGTTAAGAAAATATGGTCCGAATGGTTAATTATAGCCCGCTTCGGGGACCACGTGGTCTAACGCGCTAATCTCGTGTTTGACTAAACTGCCGAAGATGGGGAGATCGGGGTTCAATCCCAGTCGGGTAAACGGAGGGTGGCTTCCCTAAATGAATTTCCTCTCTCCCGCTATGCAAATGGGAGTTCCCTACCTCTAAATTAAGCCTTTATAATACCTAACCAAATGTAATTAGTTCATAGGCGTGTAACAGGTAGTAAGGTGTGGTGCAAAAATAAATAAGTTAACTATAACACATTTTTATAAAGTAATTAGATAATATATTCAGATAATTAAACGAATCAAAAGTTTTTATTTTTATATTTACTGGTAGTTGCAATAATAATAATAATAATAATAATTAATTATTATTATTATTATTAGCACCGCGTCTTACTACCCGTTCGGGTTATACGCAAATTAATTATTATTATTATCACTGCGTCTTACTGTCCGTTCGGGTTATACGCACTTACGCTAATGTGTAATGGTAAGGTGATCGTGAGATGAAATGAAGGACCTACAGTTTAACGTGGGATCCGAACCACGGTAGAAGCCTGGAATTCCTCACATACACAAGTTGTGATTAATACACGTCTTATCAGAGGTGAAGGAAGGGTTTGGCAATTAGATAAATCTGTACCAGGACCGAGGATTGAACCCCGGATCCCCAGCACAGAAGTCCGACACCTTACCCCCAGATCATCAGGTCACGCAGTAATTGCAATTATTTATTATAATAAAAAGAAAAGCGGTACTTGTTTCGCATGATGTAAGTTGTCACTCTCGACCGGAAATGACGTGAATATTGAGGCTCGAACCCCAGTCGGGTGTACTGAGAATGGTTTTCCCTAAATGATTTCTCACTCTCATTCCACGCAAATGTGGGTGCACTTTTCCTAAAATTGACGGTGACCTGGTGGTCTAGGGGTAAGGTGTCGGACTTATTTTCTGGGGGGCGCAGGGTTTCAATCCTCGGTCCCGGCACAGATTTATCTGATTATCAAACCCTTCCTTCACCTCTGACAATACATCTTGTGAATGTGGGGGAAGTTAGGCCTCCACCGTGGTTCGGATCCCACGTTAAACTGTAGGTCCTCCATTTCATCTCACAATCATCCTACCATTGCACATTGGCGTAAGTGTGTGTAACCCGAACGGGTAGTAGGACGTGGCGCTAATAATAATATAAAATTGACCTTCCTTATCCCAGCTCCATTGATGTAAACATGTCGATAGCCTAAATGGTTGGTAAGTCACGAAGCACGCTAAAAATCCTACATAACTAAAATACTAACCTTTACATTGTTTTAACTTTGGGGCCTACGGTCAAAATATCTAAACGCAGGTTTAAATACTTTCATTAACGATCATGATATGAATATCCTTCATGTAAAATATAATTATATTTAAAAAAAAACTTCCTTTATGACATACATTGGTTTTATATTTGAGTTGATAATTATTAATTATTTCATCGTATTTTATAAAACGTGTCTGGGGAATAGTAGGCCAAAGTAAAATTCACATAAGGTTTAAAGTGCATTAAGATACTCGGTCAGGATTTAAACCCAGTCCTAACCAACAATGACGGCCAAGTGTTATGTGAATTTAACTCCTTAAACCAGGGGCGGGAGGGGGGTGTCACCAAAAGGACGATCTCTCAGCAATTTTCAGTCGATCGTGTAAGGAAACTATATCGTCACGAAAAGGCAAGCTTACCTTGCGCTATTCCACTATGGTGCAGAGTATAATATAAGTCCATAGTGTAATCCGTCAAGGTAAGACTACTAACTTTAAATATGTTAAACTGAGAGTACATTTTATATGTTTTATATAAAGGCAGATACATAAGTATTGGAAGAAATATTTAATTTAAGGAATAAATACAAGATGTAAGTATAGAAAAAAAATAGAGTGGAAAAAGAAGGGCAATTACGGGACTTTTGGTAAATGTAAAAGTCGACCAGTGTCCCAAAAAAGGTGCCCGACCCCTGCTTTAGACAGTACAGCCATTAATGCAGACTATAATTAGCTCTATGCTGCTGTATTAATAACCAAATTTGATAACGAAGCTTTGCGTGAGATTTTGAATGAAGTTGATTTTTTTCTTACTTTTAAATTCCTCACATCAAGATAATATGTTATAACCGTGCAAATTTTTTGCCTCAAGCTTAAGAAGAATATTTACCTTTTATGTGTATCCTGAAAATGGATTTTACAACATTCTCCCAGCGTCTGTTTGTCCATCCCTGGAAACTGTTATTAAACGGTTTGTTGGATTATGATCAAACTTTAGATATAAAATAGGGGCAACCCCTCAGAGCTTTTTTTTTAGTTGAACCTAAACCTCAAATTAAAGATAATTACTGATAAGGTGTTTTTTTTGTTACAGATTTTTCAAAAATTACTATAACTGTTTGTCTAAAATGGATATATAGAAGGTGTTTTACTTCCCATAAAATAATGTATACATGGTTTTTGGGTAAAAATTCGTCAAAGGGTAGCTTTTTAAAAATGAGTGATTTTTGAAAATTTTAAATGTTTTGAAGATGGCTATAATGATTTTATTTAAAATGTTTATCTGGGTAGTGTATCACATTACAAATTAAACCGTAGGCCTATAAGGGTATCATTAAGATTATTTTTAAATTTGGATATTTTTAAAATGTTTCTCACGGTTTGGTTAAAAATGGCTATTTGTTAGATTTTTACATGAGAAATAATCATACAAAATTGTTTTTATAAGAAAATTATTTTATAATAGTCTACTGATGATTGAGTAAGGTAAATTAAATTTGATTTTTCTTGGAAAATTTTTCAAACGATTTTATTCAAAATTGTTATCGGGGGACTACTTTACGTTATAAATAATAGTCCATATTTATTTTTCCAAGATATAGAATTATATAAAATTTGAAATTTTTTGAAATTACATAAGATTGAAATCAAAATGGGTAAATGAAAATATTTTCCCTGATTTATTTGGGAATAAGTTTTTATTTTTACAAACTAAACATAATTTCAGGGTGGTTCAAAAGTAGCTTATTTTTGAGTATTTGAGAATTGCTAAAAATATTTGAGCTAATTGTTTTACAATTAATATTTAAAGAATGTTTATTGTGATTAACCAGATGATGTGTTAAATTTATGAGGAAGACTTACTTAAGGGTGGTTTACTGAAAACCTATTTTTTGAAATTTTCTCACAAGCTATAATAACCAATATGAGATAGTCTGTGCGATTTTGTCGTGCCATTCAATTTTAACGTTTAAAAAGTTCTACAGAGGATCAATAAATTTAATTTTGTTTGGCATCAAACTTCAATTTGAAATTTAATTATTTAAAAATCAGAATACACTAAATTTATTATTAAATTACCCATAAATGCTATCCCACAACCACGAAATAAACTTATACCATGCCATCAAATACAACATACAACCACGATACGCCAGTGGTATTTATTCAAACATTCGAAAAACTTCCAACTCCGTTTGGGTAAACATTTTGTTAGGAAAAGAGAGGGGGGTGCGGGGGGG
>CABFOV010000024.1:186444-214044 GCA_902141375.1 Timema poppense | reverse complement strand
GGGGGGGGGGGGGGGGGGGGGGGGGGCGAAGGTGGAGGAAGTGACACTCAAAGTGGATTTTCGTTTTCTACTTTCAATGTGTGTGTGTATGTGTGTCTGTATTTTGAGATCGAAAGCAACATTTATAGGGGGGATATTTGTGTAAGAAACTCTTGAGAGATGTTCATTCAACGTTGTCGGCCCTGAATGAAAACCCTCCATTTCGTGAACAAACAAACCAAACAACTCCTTTATGCGTGTTCTTCAATAAAGTTTAATACAGAGAAAACTTTTTGTCTTGGCCAGTTTAAATTAAGAAAAGTAAAGTTGAACACAAGAGGAAGTAATGTGAACTAGCAAAGCAAATGTGCGTCAATATTACGAGACTTATGGCGACCCTAAAAAAATGCAGATTAAAACAAAATCAAACAAATAATCTGGATATGACCAATTGGAAAAGTAAGAGAATAATTTATGCGTGGCATTTTAATTTTTTGACTAGCAGCATTTTTAAATATTTATTATTATTATTATTACTATTATTTAATTATTATTATTTAGTACCGCATCCTACTACCCGTTCGAGTTATACGTTTTTAAGTACTAATTACGCTAATGGATTAGGAATTGGGAAGGTTGAATTAGAGGAAGTGAGCCCGCATTTGCGTGGAGGGAGGGAGGAAAAACCAGCCCCAGTTCACCCGACCGAGATTCGAACCTAGATCTCCCCGTCCTCAGCAGTCGATATCAGCACGACTAGCGTGTTAGGTAATTACGCCTCCTAGGCGGGTCATTTTTAAATAGATTTTGGGACGCGTTGTACAGACTCTCTCATTCCTTTACCTAAAAAAAATAAATTAAGATGTTTACTTTAAGTGGCGTAAGATATATGAAACAAAATAACACAAATAATCGCAGAAACATTTGCATCACATTTAATAACAGATCATTTATGAGATAATACACAAACCCACGTCAGTGGTCGTATGATCTAACGTGCTAATCTCGCAGTATGCTAACTGCCGATAACAGGGAGATCAAGGTTCCAATCCAGGTTCGGTGTACTGAGTTTTTTTTTCCAAAATGGTTTTACACTTTCATTAATTGAAAATGCGGGTACACTTTTTCTAAATATAAATTTCCGAATCCCTAAAACCATCAGTATAATTAGTATAAAAGTGTATAAACCGAACGGGTAGTAAGAAGTGGTGCTAAAAGAAAAATCTCTAAAGAGGCACATCTCGGTCTTTCAAAGAGCGTAGTAATCAACTATCACTTTCTCAGATTATAGGCCAAGATACAGACAAATACGTACACAAAAACAGGCGGTTTAGCGAAAATCAGTTTTGGGTTTTCAAGGGCTCATGAAACTTGGAAATCCATTAAAATTTCGAGTTGGATTTTGTTGACACAATACTTTTCTCTCCGAAGAGTCGAAAGAAAGTTGTAAAAGTTTTGATTGGTAGTTTTTACTTTTTCTCTTTTCCTCGAGGAAATAAGTATTTTTATAGTTGAAAAAATTGAACCCGATATTTTGATAAAATGTCTACAATTATTCATGCTCCTATGAAACCAAAATAGTTGTTTAGACTTTTCTGTTTGTATCTCTGCCTCGAGCCTAAATAATATTGCTGATCGGGCTAAAACTTAGTATTTAGGGTTTTTGTAGGGTTCCCTTGAGGAATTTTTGGAATAAAATATAAAAACAAAAAATTAATGGTAGATTAACGAAGAGCTAGAAAATATGTTGATTAAATTTGGTATCTAATCATTATTTAATAATACAAAATAAATGGTACGGAATTCCGCACGGACTTTCTCACTCTATTGTTTAAAAATGGAGCTATTTATTCAAAACTCGTAATATGTATGAAATAAAATAATATTCACTAGCAAACCCAAGCATAAATTGCACTATATTTATGTAAAACATTTTTTGAGTCCCAGTTTTAAAGTTTAAAATTTTATTTATAAATAATTAATGTCCTCATTTGTATGTTTGGAAAATAAAAAAGAACAATGTTGGGTCAACAAATAAAATTATCTTTGAGATTAACTTAAACAATCTTAACAATATTTGTTTACTATTACGGACGGGTAGTAAGACGCGGTGCTAATTATAATAATACTACTGACCCATTGATAAAGTGCAAAACGGTAAAGACTTTAGTAGCCTATAATTAATCTTTGTTTACTAACTATTAATCACCATCATCACCATCATCACCATCACCATCACCATCACCATCATGATCAACAATAACCGGTTCAAGCCTATAGCCGAGCTATTTCTGACAAAAGTCTCCATCTTCCTGTATTCTTCCTTCAAATATCTAAATATAAAATATGTTATTAGTTTGGTGTTTGAAAATAATGAGTTTTGTTATAGCGCTCCATTTATATTTTTTTGCACTTTTTTAAAAATTACTATCTTAACACTATTATATGGCAAAAACTTAGCGTAGCCATTGGAATTTAATTATCTGCAATGATGAAAGAACAATGAAAGGGCTCGTGTCAGAATGTCTAGAAAAGCTTTTATTGGAATTGGCGCTAGATCAATAAAAACCCTCAAAGTTTGGGAGTGAAGTTGCCAATATGATTTTATTTGGGGATTTGATATTATTCCGTTGGCGTGCCCTATGAGAGTAACTAATGGCAGTGTTGGGCCTACAGGGGGAAAAAATGCATACATTGATGATTATCATGTATCAAGTAAGTTTGATTTGTTTAAAATAAAGGATATTTAAATTAGTTAAAAAATGTAACGTTATCAAAAAATTAGAGTTTTGAAATCGATTTCTGTTCTTAACAAATCGAGGGACTCGATTTTAATCGTCCGTTATTTTAGTCCTTTATTATGTCTTGTGTAAACAACTTAACCTTAACATTCATTTTCCTACTTACTCCAAGCTAGATCTTCGTTCGCTTGAAAATAAATAGTACATTTAATATCTACCTTACACAATTAATATCTCCATTGATTTATTTGAAATATTTATTGAATAAAATTACCATGGCAAATCGCTTAAGAATAAAATCATAATTATATACTAAAATACCTGATTTTTTTTACGGCTTATATTTTTCGTTGGACAATAAAGCTCCGTTTTGTTTTTTCACCTCCTCAGGTACGTTACACTTTATGTGGTTTTAAAGATATTTGATTATTAGTTTTCTGCGTATCAACTAAGTTAGAGTTAACTTTTAATAATTATAAGCTTATTTATTTGTTGTGAAATTATTGAAATAAAACCCAAGTGCATGAAATATATTATGAAAACAAACGATCACCAATATTTAACAGGTATAATTATTTTTTTTTTAGCAGATATATTTCACATGATGAATAGCAAAGGGTATGTAAATCTAATAAATGTGAATTTTGAAATGTAAGAACAAAGATTAGATTTATCTTTTTCATATAGGTCAAGAAAAACTATACATTAAATATAATATATTATTATGGACACAATTGTTTTATATCTACCCATAACAGTGGTCACACTGCTTGAGGCGTCAGTCTAATTATTTATGGTTTGACGATGCTTGGAAGGTTGGCCTATTCTAAAAACATTTAATGTATTTGGAAGAATAGGGTTTTCACTAATTCAATAAAACCTATATTGAATGTATAATTATTCTAAGCTCAACATTATCCTAACAATTATCAATAAAGTAATTATTTAAAATAAAAATGACTAAATCAAATATTATAAGATATATTTTAATTGTTTATCATAATATTATATTTCTATTACATAAATATAATGTCGTAATTGATTAAATATTTAAAAAAAATTGTTGAACAATGACTATTGTCTAAAGAATTTTATAATAAAAAACTATAATTTAAGGTAAACAGCTAAAAATTGTGTTGAATTAAAATCCAAGCACTTGGGAAATAGTTTTATTTTATCAGATTATTGATGAATGGCATAAAAATGTATCGCTTAAAAATGTGTACTAATATAATTTGATATATAATAATTATTATTCATCGGAGATTCCACTAAATGATTTTTAAACAATACACGTTGGATAAAGAGTTAAAATTGTTTAAATAGTAGATTTTTTATAAGTCACGTTCAGTGAAGACCGGTCTTTGAAATAAACATTTAGGCGTATTCCAATTAATACTTATTCCGGTTTTTAATAAATTAAATAATATAATATTAGATTAACTCGTATCATAAATTTAAAGTGTTCTATTTCGTATTCAAAATATTTGATATTATAATTGCTTAATTCGAATTATTGCTTTGGTCATTGCAAATTTAATCATAACTATTTTTCAACTTAGGCCTGCCATAAAATGTTTTTCCAGAAACAGACTCCATTCTCAACTAAGTTCGGTGACAATAGAGAGCATTCCACCGGCTCATCTTACAATTGTCACAAAACTTGTAGAAAATATTGCAACTGCTCCACGACTTTGCATTTCCATCCAGAGGTCTAACTGAACATTCTGAGAATGTTTGGTAATTGTTATATAATATAGTCTTATAATAATTATTGAGGTGGATTTATCATTATTATTTTCTAGATACACGGTGAAATATTTTATTTATATAGTTTTCTTATGTGCAAACTTTATTTCATGAGCTTCCAATTATTAGATTTTTTTTTGTACAGATTAAAGTAAAATATGGAACTAATTTTACAGTTGAGGTTTTCAAGTAATGTCAAATGAAACAAGCTTTTAAGTTTACAAAATATTCTTTTCATTTAATTTAATTTTCTTCGTTTGGTAAGGTGGGAGTGTAACTAATACAGCTAAGGGCAGTGCATTTTTGCAGTTTTTATATTTAAACAATGATTTTCTTTGCTCAAATAAATCAACTAATTCTAAAGCATAAACATAAGAGTTTAATTTTATTCACATGGTATTACCAACAGTTGTTGAATATTTCTTTGAGTACGTCCTAAAATTTAATGAAAACTTTTTCTCTTCATTTGAAAAGTTTCTCATATAATGCCACTATGCTTATGATATATATTTAAAAACTGTTGTTATCACAATTTAATTTATTTTTAGTAAAAAAAAATTCCCTGAAAAAACACCCTTAACTTGAATTCCTTACATCCCAACCTTAATCGTGAAACTAAGGAGACAATGTAGTGTGATTTAATATTTTTACTTCCAACAGTTAATTTTTCTAGCATCTCTATTTATTAGGGCTGATCTTATGACTACCGGATAAATATTGTTATCAGGAGGTTAAAGTTAGCGACCATATAAAGGTTATCAGACACTTTAATATTTTACGCGTATTATGTATTGAATTTATCTGCAAGATAGCTATATATGTGATAAATATATTTTTATGCAGAAAACACAAGGCTGGTACTGATTTACTAGTGTGCGCATGCGTATAAACCCTGCTGCTACCACTTCAACCTAGCGAGTGACTATAACAAACTACATTTGGGAATAATGGTGGTGAGAGGAAACAGATGGAGTCACGTGGGCGCAGAAGCTAGGTTGTCTTGCAAGTCCTAATTTCGGTGTCTGCCAAAATGTGGTCAATAGTTTGGTTCAACATTTACAAAATTTCGTGTAGTGTACTCACATTTAAATAATTTGTTCTTATATAACTATAACTCTACAAATGACTTGTTAAGCATGGTTCTGTGCCTACTACACACGTGAACTAAGATTTTAACCTAAAAATAGATTCTGATAGGTGAAACCTCATGGAAAACAAGACGTCACTATGGAAACGACCATTTTAACTTTCAGATAAAAGTTATTAGGTACTTAAACCTCCTGATAAAAATGTGATTGAAAAATACATTTTACCGACAGATAAAAGCTATCTGGCAGTCATAAGACGCACTTTTAACTTATCAATCAGATATAACTATTTATCGGCCAGATTAATATTTACCCAGGAGTCATAAGACCGGCCCTCCTTAGTATATAAAGTGATTTGATCCTCATATTGTTTTAAATAGTAAATATTAGTTTAAGACAGTAACTGTTTTCTGGGAGCAAGATAATATTAATTTCTTGGAATTTCACAGCTAAAAATATGTTATAAGCCCATGATGAGTTATAGAAACAATGATTTTATAGAAATTATTTCAATAATATTTTTTTAAATGTGAATTTGAGTTTTTGAGAACAATAACTTTAATTTTGCTATAAATAAAAACTTAGTTTTTCATATTAAATATTACATATTGGGAAATAGGCAATGCAACACACAACACACAAATTAGACCACATATTCTATTTTTGTTGAAAATATTATATACGTAATTATGAATTATGTAAGTATGTACATTAAAACTCTACCTATCAATATGGTGCATCTATTATACATAAAACAATAATTTTGATATTCATAACGCCTTTAATTAAATAGATTTAGATATTTGAAAGAGCAAATATGAAATATAATCATATCTATTAAAATATAAACATTGTGTTTTTTAGAAGTTACAAAGTAATCTCTATAAAATGTAAATTTCTATTATAGATTTTTAAAATATATTTACAAATATCAGCTGAATTAAAATAAGTATGCCTGTCTGACTAACCTTATCAAAAAGTTTCATATGCTATTTTTTTTCTATGAGTAAAAAAAAAATCATGTAAGTATTCAGATATTTTTTTCCCCCCTTCTTAGTTATAAAATTGGGAAAGGAAGTTTCTTCATTTGACAAGAAGCCCAAGGTAATAAGTAACTCAATTATAAAGAATTGAGAGTTACTAACACTCGCTACTCCGTCCTTTTCAGCCATCTTTTACCAGTGAATAAACTTGGAGATTGATGCAAGAACTGGCTAACTCTACGTTTACAAAATTTTTAAGAAATAAATATAAACTATTTGATAAAAAAAATTATTCTTAACATGCGGTATTCCTTATGTTATATATGCATTAAAGAAGATTATTTCGATTCTAAGTCAAACACACGTAGTTATTTTTAGCATTGTTTGGGTTATACACATAGGTTGAATTTAGAGAAAGTGTACTATTATTTGCGTCAGGAGAGAGAGAGAGAGAGAGAGACTAGGAAAATGTTTATTTTAAAACAACACTGAGTACAACCGATCGGGAATGGAAACTCAAGTTATCCGTCATTGGCGTGATAGTTAATTGCAAGAGTGACGCCTTAGACGATGTGGCCACCGATACTTATTTATTATATTTAATAATGTTATATTTTAAGTGGGAGTTTCACCTGTAGCATCTATTTCACTTTCTTTATATTTTCATAATAGAACAATTGTTAATTTTATGCCTACGTGAACATTTTGTTAAATTAGTTTTATCATGCATCTAAAATAATAATTACTAAATATAAGTTTAAAAAATAGCATCTGCTTGGTACTAATAATGCATTTATTGATATTATAATGGAAAAGGTAGGTTGTGATAGCGATTATATGTCAGCAGGGGGTGACATTTTTACAATGTAGTTTTTTCCATCTTTGCTATATTCAAAATATTGTCCGATTTCTTGTGAATAAATCTCTTTGTCAGTTCTGTTTGGATTAGATGATTCTAAACTCTAATACCTACCGGTAATAAAACTTACTAATACACCAACTATTATAGTCTTTAATGTCTACATTTTTGTGGCATTTATATAATGATTTGTTAAAAATAACTGATCCTTTGTCTATCATTGAGATATTGTTTGGATATAGCTTCATAGGTAAATAATAAAGCTGCAAAAAAAACCCTTTCATCTGCTCAATTTTCAAAGGAATAATCTTATCTGACAAGTAGAAAACTTACTATATTTACTTTCATTTATTCATAAGTCAAGTCGTCTGCAGTTACAGCTTGTGATAGCTATTACCGTTACCTATAAAATATTCTAAAATACTTATAATAAGGAACGTTATATAAGATAAAGATTTGAAAAATTAGAAACTTATGATTTATTAATTGTTCCTTCGTGTTTTTTTTTTGTTTTGTTTAAAGACCATCTAGTTATTTCTCGGCATGATTAGGTAGGTAAATACCATCTTACGGAGGTTTTACACCATTTATAAATAATGGCAGACATTAAAAAGTTAATGTTAAGAAATAATATTCGTATTGAATTTAATTATGTAAACAAAATGTATGATTGAGAAAATGTAGAGAATATTTATAATATTATAAGGCTATTGAACAAAAAAAATCTTACTTTTTCTCTTGGATTGACTAAGTGCTGTATATGTTATTTTACCAAATGGATGTGGTTGTGTGAATGGAGTATTTATTAAAGGAAGGTACTTTTTTTAATGTCTGCAAAATATTAGAGTGTTCTATGCCACGGTCAACAAATTTTAGTTTATAAAAAAATGTGAATTAGAATTTGAGGTGATGCACAAAGATGTATACAAAATAGTATCCAGTTGCGGTTAAAAAAAATCGTTCTTTCCAAATCAGAATTTCCTGTGAAATTTTCGACTCCCTGTGAAAAAAGTTTAACTTGATTTTCTACGAATTTCGGAAGCATCGACTTGATATGTTCTTGCACATAACGGTGACAAAACTCGCGAGGTGTGAGTGCAAGGCCTGATGAAGGGAGAGGGGCTTATATTAGCAACAATGTGCCTTCATTACATTACATTCTAGCGTGTCAAACTAAAAAGGAAGACAGACGAAGGAGAGGGGGAGACGGGGTAGAACGGATGATTGAAAAGGAGTAAAGTTTTTCAATAAGGAGGTAAGAAGCGCGCACACTTAGACAAAATTATGTTATGAAGAGAGCAACTTTATTTATTTCGTTACTTGAACTGAGATTTAGTCTCGAACGGAATATCCAAGCAAGGTTTTACAAGACAAGTATGTGAAAGCGGATGAGACGCCCTTCTAAATGGGCGTCGGTGGTCCAACATTTAGAAAAAGATGTGATACAAATAGTAGAATTTTACGGGATAAGATTCTAGGGCATCCGTAAAGCTTATAAGGGAGTTTCGGATATGTTACACTCCATTAGTAAATTCATCCTATTCATGAATCGAGAAAATTTCTAACCATTCCTTGAATTAGCCTCTAATCTTGACTATTTAACAAACTAAGCAAAAGATAGTCCAGTTCATGAACTAAGCAGCGCAGATCGTGAACTGGCAAACTCCAATATTTACCTAATTCATGACCTGAACGAGTTTTTCCCCGTTTCGTGAAATTGACAAGCGAATAAAAAGTTTGATCTTTAAGCTATATCTTTTATTCGTTTTAGAACGGAAGTTTAGGTTAAGTTATGTTGGGTTAGTTTAATATAATATCTTAAAAAAAAAAGTATCAGTTAAGCTTACATTATATAGTACAATAAGTTTCAGTTCATGAAATGGGCAAAAAGTAATGCAAATTTAGCCCAGTTCATGAAGTGATCAAGCGAAGAAGCCAGTTTACGGAATGAGCGGACATTTAACCAATTCATGAAATGGATATATAATTGTTTAGTAAGGTGGGTGAGTTTACGAGTAAATAGGACTAAAAGTAAATAAATATAATTAAATAACTCCTTCAAAAAGTAGCATGTAAAATTGGTAAAGTTGAGTAGTACGAGTTATTACTCAGCAATCGCAACAAATAGCCGATCTAATACTTTCAATCTTTGTTCTATCTAAGAGATCACAGAGTGATTACATTTCAAAGCTATTTAAGTTGACTTATTTTATCAATACTGTTATTTTGGATGAAATGATTGCTGTTAAAAATTTTACTGGGGGGTTAAATTGATATTGTCTTGTCAAACAATCAAAAACTGAATAGCTCTCTGCAAAATGGACCTCAGTCAAAAACTAGTAGTTTTCATAATTCCACGAAGAAAAAGCTTTAGTAAATGACTGAAGCCCTTTGTGAAAAGAACATTAAAAACACAATATTTATATTTAGTTTTCTTTTCAGAAAGGGCTCCAGTCTTTTACTAGGGCTTTTTCTGTGGGGAACTATGGAAACTACTTGTTTTCGACTGAGGTCCTTTACGCAGAGAGCGATTCAAGTAGAGGTTTATAGTGATCACAGTAAATATCAAGCCGCTAAAACTCTATCTAAGATATTCGAGTCTTTTAAAAAGGTGCTTTCGGGTGTTACTCTCACCCCCCTCCTAAACAACTATTATTATTATTATTATTATATTATTATTATTAGCACCGCGTCTTACTACCCGTTCGGGTTATACGCACTTACGTTAATGTGTAATGGTAGGGTGATTGTGAGATGAAATGAAGGACCTACAGTTTAACGTGGAATCCGAACCACGGTGGAGGCCTGGCATTTCCCACATTCACAAGATGTCTTGCCAGAGGTGAAGGAAGGTTTTGGTAATCAGATAAATCTATGTCGGGACCGAGGATTGAACCCCGGCCGCCAGCATAGAAGTCTGACACCTTACCCCTAGACCGCCAGGTCACCCAACTATTTTATTAGATAGTTCCATTAATTTTTAAACTGTCCCTTCAGCTTAAGTAGCCTATTACTAAGATTTTCAATGAACATACCAAAAACATTTTATATAGGCTATCAATTGAGCAATAGACTTTACATTTTTATCATTGAATACATAAAACTTTGACTGTTTACTTGGATAACAAATTGTGATCATTAAAAAAAAGACTAGAGATTATTATAAATGTTGACTTTTCATGATCCACTCTACCTAAAAAGTAATTTTTGCAATGCCAGCCATATGTATTTTGGCTTAGGGCCAAAATAATTTTACCGGTCGGGCTAAAAATTAGTATTTAAGGTTTTTGAAACAACATAATAAATATTAATAAGGAAACAATATTTATTCTTAGTAATAGAATTCAATGTGAATGAAAGTTAATAAAAATTAATAAAAAACAAATTAATATAAAAATCCTCTTATATTAAATTTTTTAAATTAATTTTTATTAACATTCATTCACATTGAATTCTATTATTACGATTAGTATCCAAGGTTTTCATAAGGTTCGCCAAAGGAGTTTTTGGAATGAAATATCCAACCCTAAAAATAAGGTTAGTTTACTTAAGGGAAAAGATAGAGAAAAGTTAATTTTCTCTAAATCTACACTAAAGATTTTTTACTAAATTTGGTATCCAGGCACGGCTTAATATAACCAACAAAATGGAACTTCTTATTTCCCCATAAAAATAGCTTTAAAGATACTTTACATTAACATACATTTCCAATTTGATCAAATTTGCGCAAATATTTCAGAAGCGAAATAACTTATCATTGTAGAGATGTATTACTATTAAAAATATACATATTTTATTAGAAATATATGTTTATAAAACCAATAATTTGGGATCTATAAGAAAATATATAGGGATAAATTTTTATGGAACTCTTTGAAAATAAATATTTATCGTTACTCTCTTAAACGAGGGGAGATGTTTATATTTTCTCAGTGTTTCTGTAACAGATTATATTATTTCATTCGTGCTCTTTGATGGAGTGTTTCTGCAGCAATGTGTATTGTTTCGTTTTACAAACCTTACAAGCTTTTAGTAAATGTATCTATTTTAAGATAAATAAAGGCTACGGTGAACCACATAGATTTTATCTCTATTTTATATCAAGATATACACGTTTAATAAAAACTAGGAAGATCTGATAAACTAAATAATATACATTGTTGTAGGAACACTACAAAATAGGATAAATTAAATAATATACATTGTTACAGAATCATTAAGAAAAGAAAAACCTCTCTCCCCACCAAAGAGCATATCAATCAATTTTATAAGGCCTGAATAAAAATTTAATATATTTGATCATGGCTTATAACCTATTGGTTTTATAAATATATAGTCAAATTAAATTTTTACATTTAATATTATTACATATTCACAATGATAAGTTATTTCCTGTCTCTAATTGTTGAGGGGATTTAAAATTTGCGCTAATGTAAAGTATACAAAGTAATTTTCATGTGTAAATTATAGTTGCCATTTTTTTTGTAACGTTCAACAGTGCCTGGATACAAAACTTAGTAAAAGTCTGTGATATAGGACCGTGAATGACGGCCCCCAGAAAGTATTCACATTTCTAAATATACTGGCTTGTTGTTTACTATTAATTATGGTATGTTCTGTTGCCACGCGCCTATCTCCTATGCAACCTGTTGTACAATCATTCTTGCAAAGTTTTGCTCTCCCGGCGCTGTACGCCGAAACTTTGAACACAACTTAATGGTATTATCATAGTTTTCCTGGTGTACGTGTATATGGATTTTGTATTACTCTTTGTTTGAACAAAATATATGTGCAGTTTGGAGTATGGGTTTCCAAACATCCTGTGTTCATAAATACAGTAGCCCCATGGCTTCTTTGGTGCTGACTGACAGCTCACAGCTGACTTCTGACAGTCAACATTTAGGTATATTCATATGGTTCGGCGTAGGGATACATAATTTGGTCTGGTAATGTTTCAAAGCTTTTAGTTGTCAACTGTGAGCTGTCAGTCAACACCAAAGAAGCCACGGGGCTACTGTAGATCTCGAAAGGATTGAGACGCAGTAAAAAAAAAAAGTTAACGTTTTGGACTGTCAACTGAAGTTCTTTCTATTGCAACCCAGTGGGCAGTATTGAATCAATGGCCCATCCTTACCTTCTATTTAGGAGAGTTTCATAGCTCGACGACAGATTGGGGCCAGCGTAGAGGAAGCGAAACGACCCCCCCTCCCCTCAAGGCCTCTGTCCCCCTCTTAGTATTAGAGGTTATTCCCACTGATTGGAGATAGCCGCTGTGGTATAGTAACAAGTGAAAGGCTTGCAAGGCACTATTTCCGAAGTGGTTGGTTTCTAGACTCACAGTTTATGTAAACTGTTCTCACCAAGACCCCCGCGAAGTTAGGCGATGCTTTAAATGGGAACGAACGTCCGGTTTAAGGTAAAACCAACCAGATTCTGGCTATGTTACTTTTAGTTTACTTTTTGGTTCAAAGGTACTGTACATTTTTTAATGTCGCTGTTTTTCTTTCAGCTCACGACGTGGAAACTAGTCCACATTACGGAGCTATATTCAATCTAACCACACCATTAAGAGAACCATAAATGCATTCATTCTCTTTGTCAGGGTGGGGTAACTTCGGCCCACAAGGAGATTATTTGTGCCCTACCAATACCTCACAGATTATTTCAACTGTAATTTAATTTAAAAAATGGCCTAGGGAAGACTTGAGTCGCAAAACGCAAAGGTAGATGTTAATAATAATTATTATTATTATTAGCACCGCGTCTTACTACCCGTTCGGGTTATACGCATAGATGTTAATTCAATTATCACTAATTATTAATACAGAGTTTAGATTCGTTCACAGTGAAGATATACATATGAATATAATAACAGTGTCTTTAGTCGCCAGTAGTTTATGTTTGCAATTTATTCTAGAATTTTCACTATATCCAACGTAAAACCCAGAAATATAAACTTCCCCACCTTAGTAAAGAGTAAATAATCACAAGAATTGAATTAATACCAATACTTTGTGTTGAACTAATCTCTTTAAAAGTGAATAATATCATCACTGTATAACAAAGTAAACTTTTCCCTGCTTTATTTAGTAATAGTTTATAATGTTTATATTATTTTATAATATTATATTTAGCACCGCGTCTTACTACCCGTTCGGGTTATACGCTTTAAGTACTAATTACTCTAATGGACTAGGAATTGGGAAGGTTGAATTAGAGGAAGTGAACCCGTATTTGCATGGAGGGAGAGTGGAAAACCATTTAGGAAAAACCACCCTCAGTTCACCCGACAGAGATTCGAACCTCAATCTCCCCGTCCTCAGCAGTCGAGCTCAACACGACAAGCGCGTTAGCCAACTACGACACCGAGGCGGGGTTTTTTGTTATTAAATATTATGTGTGTATTTTGGGTTGGATCCATCTTATGGCTGTCTGCAAAGATCCAGAAACTTCACGATATAGTACTTTTATTTTAATGGAAAACAAGACCATATCAAATTTCCACTACCTACCAGAAAGTGTGATGATAATGTTTAGGTTTGACACTTACCTATGCCAAGCAATAATAATCCCGTATATTCGCGGAAGTGTATTTGATCTCTTCTTTGGTTTAGTGTTTATTAAACGATATGAAGTCACTTTATTCGACTCTAGCGCTGTCAAGATGTTTGCGTTCACTTTGTGCAACTAAAGGAAGACGGAAAAGGAAGTTTGTTTCGAAACCGAGGAGGCAGCAGTTTAAAAGTGACGGATGACTTTTATTAAGAAGATTTATTTTCTACATTCTGTTTATAGAATTTTATCAGTACATTTTCTTTCTTTTATCCTTTCCTACGATTCCATTTTTATTTAATTGGTTCTGAGCGCCCAGTTTCAGACTTGGTATTTTTACGTCAGAGTCCATATTTCATATCCGATCTGAATTATTCCAGAAGGATTTGAAATGGATCCATTTTGTTTAATCATCGAGGACTCTTCTTTGGCGTCTTTTGGACTTTGACGCAAATACCCTTCATTAAGGTTTGTTTATCAAAAATAAATGTTTTACTAATAAAACTCACTGGTCAATCTCGTACCTCCTGTGACTCAACACGAACCCCTGGTGGTACGCTTAGCACAGTTTGTGAAATACTGCTCTACATCCGCAAATAGTCGGCCCTTTTGGTTCGAGAGCACCGAGACTTTAGTTTAATTCGCTATCATCTCTTATGGTTAACATGAGATACTGTTGTGGAACTTGAATGCGAGGAATACTATGGCTCAAACTTCAGAAGGTGTCATTGGATAGCAACCAGGTGCTGGAAGGATCAATCAAAGTGAAAAGAGGGCTTGAATCCCAATTGTAAAACCAGGGGTGGTCAAACCCAACTGACCAACAGCAGTGTGCTTGTTTTCCACCATACCAGTAGAGTTGCTACTAACTCACCAATCCACTATCACCTTTTTGAATTAAGTATGATAGGTTGATGTGTAAAGTGAATTAAAGGAAGACAAAATATATTTGAATCTAAAGTTTTAATATACTCAGAGTATGTTGAAAATTTTAGAATAAAACATTTTAAATTATTTACAAATTAATATATATATATTTTAAATATCTTCAAGAATAAAAAGTGTTTTCAACAATTACTCTAAAGAACCAGAGGATTTATTTTAGGGTAGGCTCATAATATTGTCTGTGTTAATTATTTTCAGCTATGACAAAATCATTTTTTTGACGCTTTTGGGGAAAAAGTATGATCCACACCACCATTCCTTCGGAAGAGAGTCGGGTAGGCCTAAACACTTAGTTTGCGTGGCCAAATCTTAGACTATGGAAGCTCACTTTCTCAGATGTTAGTTAGATCCTTGTTGCTCGTGTGTAATAACCGTAAAATGTGAGGTGACTAGTTTGGATTCAGGGCACGTCCCGAGTAAAGCTGGGATGATATGTGACTTCTCCCACTTTGGGCCCTGTACTATGTGCAAAATACCCCAGACTGGGTGTGCTGGGAGGACCACTGTGGGAAGAGAAAGATCTGCAGTAATACCTAACTCAGCCAACACGCTTTAATCCGAAATAGCCATGCTGGTAGTCGAACCCGAGGCCCTTATTTCAATAGGAAAAACACTACCGACTGTACTAAGGTATTGGCCCCCCCCTTTACAGTTTTCCCTGTTTGCCTTTATTGCTCACTATATTCTAATGTTATTCATTCACTTGCATTTATAATAATTTATGTCATTTCACATTATTTTTTAATCTATAGTGCAGGTACGTCCCACCCATAGCCCACGGGCCACTTGAAGCTTATAAGTACGTTATTTGGGTCCCACTAGATCAATTTGAAATACTTCGAATTTAAGAAATAAACAACAAATTAGGCTCTTGTATCTAACGTAAATGCTCGCTCGCTAACTTCCAGAATCGTAAGTATTATGTTACTTGTGTAGCGAATGTAGGAGTTTATAGCTCTGTGTGTGTGTGTGTGTGTGTGTACTATATTTGGGTATTAGGTATTATACATCTCATGGATGCCCCCGGCCAGTTCCCCAAGAACTTACACGGCCCCAAGTCGAGTAAAGGTCAGAAATGGCTGCTTTGGTGCAATCACTGTACACCAGAGAATCACACTCTATTAACTTTTAAAAATAGGATGACAAACAGAAGAGTCATTAAAATACCAAGTAACACCCTGAAAGAAGATAGCGTGCAACTTTGTATGTTAAAGCACAAATTACATTCAGCCATGATAGAACCCCGGTCTTTTTGGTCAGGCTGGAAGCTTCCAAGCTTTCACCTAACCTTGCTGGTTATACTGTACTGTACGTGGCTGTGTATATTCCTTTAGGTGCAGCCAAAGGTAACGAAAATATTTTTACAGTTTTTATAGAATTGAAATTTGGACAAAATAAATAAAATATTTCTCCAGCAGCAACATAGAGTTTAGTTTTATGCACATGCTAATATCAACAGATCTTTAATATCTGTCAAGGGTGTCCTGGAATTTTGTCAAAACCTTTTCTCTTTATTTAAAAGGTTTTGACAAAATTACAAGACACTATTGACAGATATTCAAGATTTGTTGAAACTAGAATGTGCAGAAAACTCAATTCTATGTTGCTGCCGGAGAAATATTTGATTTATTTTGGCCAGAAAAATGTAATGGTATAAAAATTGTAAAATTACTGGGTTTCCCTTCTACCGCACCTTAAGGAATACTTGGTTCCTAGCTTTTGTTCATAATGTCCTAATTATAATAGTGTTAAACACTCATGACGGCAACATTATTCTATGAACCATTTGTAGTTAGATCACTAGAATCGTTATTGCTCTTTTAAATACAAGATTTCAGCTCCACGCTTAAATAATTAAATTAGGCTTGAGGAGACTTGGCATTTTAACATTCTTAAAATTAGATCTAATTATTATGTGTTTTTGGTGACCTGGTGGTCTAGGGGTAAGGTGTCAGACTTCTATGCTGGCGGCCGGGGTTCGATCCTCGGTCCCGGCAAAGATGTATCTGATTTCCAAACCCTTGCTTCACCTCTGACAAGACATCTTGTGAATGTGAGGAATTCCAGGCCTCCACCGTGGTTCGGATTCCACGTTAAACTGTAGGTCCATCATTTCATCTCACAATCACCCTACCATTACACATTAGTGTAAGTGCGTATAACCCGAACGGGTAGTAAGACGCGGTGTTAATAATAATAATTATGTGTTTGATATTTTCATATTTTTATAAATGTAGTAGAGGAATATAAATATATGTTGTTAAATCCCTTTCAATTTCACTTACCCTTCAATCTCTGCCTCATCTGCGAATCAAAAGGCAGGTAATTATCGAGTCCCAACAAATCGTATTTACCTTGATAATGATGTAATTAACTTTAAGGTTACCCGCTTCATAGTCCGCATGGTCAAATGCTTCACTCTCGTTTATGACCAAACTTCCGATGACAGGTAGATCACCTTTCGAATCCCTGTCAACTGTACTGAAGGTGATTTTCCAAAATGGCTTTACACTCTCTCTCTCTCCACTCAAATGATGATACAGTTATTCAATATTAGACCTCCTCGTTCCTAACTCCTTAGTATATTTGTACGTATGCATATAGCCTTCAGAGGTAGTAAGACGCAATGCTAAAAGAATGTCAGGTATTGAAAATTAACCTAGGCCTATAAACTAGTCTTTGTTTAAGTGAACTGAAATTGATTTTATATTAATGTCAAGACAATGACACTAAAAAAATCTCAACTAAAATTATATTTTTTGGATTATTGACAAAATAATGCAACACAAAAAAAAAGAAAGAAAATGGTTGTCATATTTTTGAGTTAGTGTTAAATGTTATATTAAAGTAAATAAAAAGAATGAGGTCAAATCTTTTAAATTGGAGTTTAATTCCACGTGTACACGACCAAAAAAAATTGTCTTATTTCTGTACTGTTATTTAAAATATATATATAACTAATAATATGTTTAGAATTATCATTTACAGTGAAAAAATATTAATTTTAAAATGTGCTTAATGGTTTATTTGTTAAATGTATGTCACTATTCCAATAAAATGTGTTTAACATTCAATCCTATTATAAAACCTACTTTACTTACATTTTTAATGGAGCTCGACTATAATCGAGATCAAAATTGTGAAACTTTCGTACGATTTATTAATTTTAGAAAATGTTAGAAAAATTAGTTTTGAGTTTATAAGTTAAGCTTTAAAATTGTAGTTATAAAAAAAATACCAGGATAATTTATTATCCTCTAAAAAACGTATGATTTTTTTTCCTGAGTTGAAGATAATATTACAATTTTCAAGTAAATTATTATAATTGAATTGTGAAAGATAACCAAAGCTACCAATTATATTTTTAATTAATACAAACCTTTCCTTCGAAGCGGGGGGATGCTAGAACTTCAATCACGTGAGAAAAATGGGTTGACACAAAAATAGAGGGAAATTTTGATTCGTTTTAAAGAGTTGTGCGATCAATTCGTGAGATGGTGGGAAAGAAAGGAAACTGCCTTCTTAGAGGCACTTTAGGTCTTCCTATACTGTGTGTGTGTGTGTGTGTGTTAGAGAGAAAGAGTGTCACTGAATCAATCCCACGACCCGTCATGGCCAATGTCAAGACTGTGGTCCAAGAACTGGCAGACTAACGTTCAACCAGTGCCAGACATGGAGCTAGAGGTGAGATAGCCCTACATGGAGAGGATAGATATAGGACGTGAGACGCTTACTGCTGATTCACACGTCCTCTGAGGAAACATAAAGATCACAGATAATGCCGTAGCAAGGAACGCTGATTTGCTAGCCCCATAGATTTGAGATTCTTTTGGAATCCTGGTTGGAGGAATAATATCGTTGTTTCGTATAACCAGGAGCTTTGAGTTTGTGACCCACGAGGGGGAATAAATGGTCGGTTGGGAGAAGTGTGGAGCAAGGAGGGCTGAGAGCCTTTAAATAATATAAAATGAAACGTGTAATTATTACGTTAGTAGAAAGATAAAATCACGGGCTTTATGTTGAGTTTTATTAGGATTAAAATTAATTCAAAATTGATTTTATTTATTTTTCTCTATTTATTTTTTGACACTACGTTGATAAATATTAATTATATTCATAAAATAAACAGATCAAACGGAGCAGAAGTGTTTTCCTGAACAACTCAATTGAACAATTTTTTCATTCTTGAAATGTTAATGGTTATGACAGATGCGTCATATTCTACATAAAGATAACGCTTTTTTTTTTATGAACAGAATGATTATATCGGCACAGTACTTACAAATTTTATTAATTCTTGAACAGGGGGACCTGGCAGTCTAGGGGGGTAAGGTTTCAGACTTCTTCACTGGTTGTCCGGGGTTTAATCCTCGGTCCAGGCATAGATTTATCTGATTATCAAACCTTTACTTCATCTCTGACAAGACGTGTATTAACCACAACTTGTGAACATGTGGAATGCCAGGCCTCCACCGTGGTTCGAATCCCACGTTAAACTGTAGGACCTCCATTTCATCTCACAATCCCCCTACCATTACACATTAGCGTAAGTGCGTATAACTCGAACAGGTAGTAAGACGTGGTGCTAATAATAATAATAAATGATAGAACAGTCAGATTGCCTAGACCTCTGGCCATCAATTTTTTACTAGGAAAAGGAAAGCCCTTACTGGGAAAGGGAGTGCCCTAAGTTCAAAAAACATAAATTATCCAGACAAACTATTTTCCTAACATTTCTAATAAATTTTTAATTAAAATATCGATTGACAAACACGTATTTTAGTAAATACAAATGACATCTTTATTATATTCTGTTTTTTGAACAAAAACATTGTGTTTACTAGGAATACTTTAGGTATAACTTTTTTTTAACCAGTTGCTTATGTAAAACACGTGACTTACAAAGGAGAGAAACTGACGCTGGTCCCTTATATTAGAAGGCAAAACATGTTACTGACTGAGCTTAGCTAAGCCGCCTTACATGAAAATAATCACCAAACCCATGACGCATTAGTCTGCGTAGCCACAGATGCAATTTATACATTGCACTCAAGAAGATTTATTTTTGGCACTCCACGAGTTTTGTCAAATGCTAGAAACATCCATGGAATAAGAGTGTAACTTAGGATTTATTATTATTCGCGGTAAACTGATTGTCACAATTAAATAAGGACCAAAATTAGGTCTTCATCAAATATAGTTGTTTTGGCATCCCGTATTACTAACCATTTATGTCATACGCTAATGTACTAATTATGCCAATGGGTTAGGGATGAGGAAAGTTGAATTTAGAAGAAGTTCATCCACATATGCTGCGGAGATAGAGAGTGGAAAATCAATTTAGAAAAAAAAAAAAATCCTCGGTAAACTCGGCTGGACTGTGCCACAAATTCTTCACCATCAGTATAATCTATCGCAAGAGAGACGTCTTGGACAATGCGGCCACCGAAGCTCTTAATATAATATAATATAATATAATGTTGTTTGTCTGTTGGTAGAATGTGTGAACCAGGCTTGATTGCTTAGCAATTCCAGTCAGCGACTTGCGTGAGTGGGCCTACACAAACCTTTTGGGGGAGGAGGTTTAGAAACTAGATGAGGGTTGAAACAGACAAACAGACAAATTGAGCCAGTCACAGGGATTCTTGTTTGGATAGGAGAATAATGCAGAGGTCTTCAGTGAACTTACCACTAGGGTCGGCACCTGACCCGGATTCAACGAGACGGGGTTCATTCGTTATCATCGTAACTGATAAATTTATTTTCACTTTAAAGCGCGTTTCAGCAGCTGAGATTTATTTACACTTTTCATTTGAAAATCATAAAAAAAAAAGATAAACACAGTACATTGCAATATATGGTTGGCTTGTATCTTATTTTATATTATTATTATTATTATTATTATTATTATTATTATTAGCACCACGTCTTACTACCCGTTCGGGTTATACGCACTTACGCTAATGTGTAATGGTAGGGTTATTGTGAGATGAAATGGAGGACCTACAGTTTAACGTGGAATCCGAACCACGGTGGAGGCCCGGCATTCCTCACATTTACAAGATGTCTTGTCAGAAGTGAAGGAAGGGCGCTTCTTATTATCTATAAGGTTATACGCATATACGATAATTACTTTAAGGGGATAGGGATGAGGAAGGAAGCATTCTAGAGGTAATGTACCCGCATTTTCGTGGAAGGAGATTAGAGAAACTATTTTGTAAAATTAGCCCAAACTATATCCGACCGAGATTCAAATCCCGTTTTCCCCGTCATCAGCATGCCAGTCTAACACAATCGTGACACCTTAGACAATTTGGCCAACAAAGCGGGTTTTTCAAAAATAGTTTATCTATTGAAATATTTCATTAATTTTAGCTTAAGTAAATTAATTTTTTTTGTATCCAAAATATTATATTTTTAAGGGATGGAAAATAAATATCTTTAGTAATTTTACAAACTTTTTTCATATGTTTCTATGCAAGAGCTTGTATAAGAGATTTAAACAATACAACAAATATAAATAGTATAAGTTTTAGTTTTGTGGTACTCGTATCAATGATAACGTGGCCTGAATGTCTAGTTTATATAACTTAGTTCTCCCTGCACACAAATGCTGCTACATTTCCTTTAAATCCTACCTTTCTTATACCTAGTCCCTAAAATAATTTATATATATTCGCATAATCCAAAAGGAAAAACGAGATTTTTTTATTATCTAGAAACAGGATTTTATCTGACACCTTAGCTCAGTCGTTAGCGTGTTTGTATACTGAGATAAGGGTCCCGGATTCGATTCCCAGCATGGCCGAAAATGTATCATTGGTGAAATGTAGGTTCACCCTTTCATGGTGATAAATTAACAGCCAGAGACTGGATGTTGTGCTTGTACTTGTCTTAAGTAGATTACAAGGCCTATCAGGACGGCGGGGGAAAATATATGACTTTAATTTAAAAAAACTGACCAAGGCCATAGGTTGAAAATAGTATTATTATTAGCACCACGTCTTACTACCCGTTCGGGTTATACGCACCTACGCTAATGTGTAATGGTAGGGTGATTGTGAGATGAAATGGAGGACCTACAGTTTAACGTGGAATCCGAACCACGGTGGAGGCCTGGCATTCCCCACATTCACAAGATGTCTTGTCAGAGGTGATGGAAGGGTTTGGTAATCAGATAAATCTATGCCGGGACCGAGGATTGAACCCCGGCCGCCAGCACAGAAGTCTGACACCTTACCCCTAAAAAATAAAGGCAGAAATGATTAAACATGTATAAGTAATAAATATTCAGTAAATGGTTGAATTTGAAACTTTGGAATCTTTTACTTCAGGTGTGCTAGACTTGCCCTTAAATATTCCGATCGTTTAGTTATAATATAAATTAGGTTAGATGCTAGAGTGATCATGAGTAGCCTCGACCATACATTTCCTTTCATGTCGGCTCCATCTTTGAAGTTGTTCCGGTCCTAAATGGTCCGTCTGGGAAGTTAATCAAGACGAAAGACATCTTCGCCGGAAGAGAAGAAAACTATCAAGTTTGAAATGTTCGGTCCGAGCTTATTGGGGAAAGTTGTTTGAAACTTTGTTTCCACTCGTATCTTTCATCTACCGGGGAGTTTTGAATCGGTTGAGGCATAAAGGCAGCCCCGAGGTCACCTTACAACGCAGAGGGAGGGGTTTCAATTACTGGATCAGAAAATATTAATAGCCCATCTCACTGCTGATTAACACAGAGATTAGCTATAAAACACCCACTTCGGTGACTGCATGGGCTAGGGCGCTACTCTCACAATAATAATAATAATAATATTTAGCACCACGTCTTACTAACCGTTCGGTTTATACGCTTTAAGTACTAATTAAGCTAATGGATTAGGAATTTGGAAGGTTTAATTAGAGGAAGTGAAACCACATTTTCATGGAGGGAGAGTGGAAAACCATTTAGGAAAAACCACCCCCAGAGACCCGACCGAGATTCGAACCTCGATCTCCCCGTCCTCAGCAGTCGAGCTCTACACGACTAGCACGTTAGTCAACTACGCCACCGAGGCGGGTTACTCTCACAATAGAGTTGAACGCAAAAGACGGGGAGAGTGGGGTTCGATCCCGGTCGGGTGTACCGAAGGGGATTTTTCCTAAACAGTTTTTCCCTTTTCGTATATGCGAATGCGAGTACACTTTCTCCAAATTAAACCTTCCTCAACCCTAACACACACTAGTGAGACGCGGTGAGAAAAGTAAAATAAACACTTTTGTGGGCGTCGAATGACTTTTTTTTTTAATCGCCTGAGATATGTAATAAATTTTGTTAAGGGCGATATTCAGCGTGGATTATTTTTTCCCTTATTTAAGCAAACTTAAGAAAAAAATAGTTTATTTTATTTTAAAAGATGTACTAGAATCAACTAATTATTTATTTATTTCTCAGCATACCTTTCAACAATGCTGAAATATAATTATTTTAATCACGATGATAAGATTAAGATGAAAAGAGTGAAATTCAATGGAAATATATCCATGCTTAAATAGAAAAATTGTTGGAAAACATTAAAGAAAATCCAAACTCAATATTCCCGGCCGGGACTCAATCCCCGACCTCCATAATACCATTAAACCAGAATAGATAAGCCGGTAATTTAACCAGCGTGCCCATGGAGTACGATATTAATATTCATTTTAAATATACAGAGCACTGTATTGCATGGACCTATTTTTGTTTTAATACATTTGTTATTTTTGTCAGGTCATGAGTGAATGAAGTTTCATGTTTCAAATTAAAGAACTTGATTGCGTAGTATTGAATTCTCTTTAGTGTTCATTTTATTCTCTTTTCCATGATTCAAAGATTTAAACATAGTGTTTTAAGGTCACACCCACCTTAAAAAGAACACACGAAAGAAAATATATAGGAGATGTAACTGAATGCGTATAGCCTGAACGGGAAGTAAAACGCGGTGCTAAAAGAAACCTATAGCTGACATATTTTACTTATATTTTTTTAACACAGGAACACAATCAGGGTGAACTTGTATTACTAATGTGTTTTTTAATGGGATAAGAATTTTTTTCCCCCACTTTCTACATCATTCTAATAAACAAAAGCCTAGAAAGGTCAAATGGATTAATCCAATTTAGTGAGTTTGATTTTGAAAGCGTCCTGTATGTTCATGAACCCTATAAAATAATTCAATGACTTGTTTTCTTATAAATATTGGTTAATCCAACTGTTGTAGTAGGGTCAGTCTTATTTTCCTCTTTGATTAAGAGCATTAATAAGCTAGTTCAATACCATGATAAATTGATTGCTAAATATCTATAATAATTCTTCATGTAAAGTGTACGAAGTAAGATACATAAAACAATTAATTCATCGTTTCTCTAAACTGAAGTTTCGCAAAAAGAAGAAAGCTAAGTCTTCTAAACCAGAAAAGCTATTTTATAAAAAAAATTATTTTAAATAGTTTTTGTAATAATTTAAAATACTATCTACTAACCATTTTTAAATACTTTTTGTTGTAAATGGAGTTAAAAATTTACACGATTAATAAAATACCATTTCTTAGCTCATATTTCAATAAAAGTATTGTAAAATTATTAAGTTAAAACTCACGGTAAAAAGGTAAAACAAAACAACCCAAACTCGAATTGCACTCAATTTATTTATATCAATTATATCTGATAGGTAAAATATATTTACTGTGGTAAACAATGCAAAAATACAATAACATAATTTCAAACATGGTTTATAAAATTATTTATGGTGAAAAACAGACCCAATAAATACAATAAGATAAACATAAAAACCATCCTAAACTCACTAAAAACTTAAACCTGTTTATGAATTCTAATATGCTGATAATACATAAAACTATAGTTTAAACTAAAATTTTTAGTGAAATTAATGTAATAAGCTTTTCTAGTTTTTGTTTCGTTATAAAAACAGTTTTAATGTTGACTAAATGTCAGTACTAATATATTAAACTTTAATTCATAGTTATATTATAAAGAAATAAATTAACAATATATTTCAAAAACTAATCTTATTGTAGAAAGTTTTATTATGAAATGGTTTATTTAAGAACATCTTTATAGAAGGTTATTAATGAGTAATCCTATAGGATTCTTTATTTAACTTTATAAAGAGATATCTCGCCTTAAGGTTCCCATGATACATATTTAATAAGGCACTCAATGAATAAATAAAATTTGAACTGATATTTTGTTGATTTTTAGAAGTAAAATCTTATTCTTCACTGAACAATCACAAAAAGCACTTACCAAAATAAATATTAAATCAATCTTTATCTTATGCTTTAAAACATCTCATGTTGACTTAAAAAATTGAAGACAGAATAATGGTGTCACTTAAATCTAGATTGAAAACCTATAGTCCCACAGTAAGAATACGAGTTGGCCTTGAACTTACGGTAAATCGGTTAGCTACAAATAAGTTATAATAGAACTACCAAAGTTACCTAAGTAATAATAGGGTGACCTGGCGGTCTAGGGGTAAGGTGTCAGACTTCTGTGCTGGCGGCCGGGACTCAATTCTCAGTCCCGGCACAGATTTATCTGATTACCAAACCATTCCTTCACCTCTGACAAGACATCTTGTGAATGTGAGGAATGCCAGGCCTCCACCGTGGCTCGGATTCCACGTTAAGCTCTAGGTCCTCCATTTCATATCACAATCACCCTACCATTACACATTAGCGTAAGTGCGTACAACCCGAATGGGTAGTAAGACGCGGTGATAATAATAATAATAATAATAATAATAATAATACTAAAAATAACCGTACACATTCATGAAAACTATATTTAGGGAAGGGTGATTAAAAAGGCAATTCAAGTATCACTTACTATACAATGTGGCATTTTAAATAAATTTGTTCAATAAGTCAAATATATATTTATATGTAGATACATATATTGACTCAAATAAACAATAAATATATAATTATAATAAAATTAGTAGATCTGAAGGAATAGGCAGTGAACAGGTTGCATTTGCTGTCTAAATTCACTGAACGAAGGAATAGAACTGTCACAAGACAGAGCACATAAGTTTAAATACTATTTCATTTATTATAGTGCTGGCCAACAGTATAAAACGTTTCAGTTATAATAAATAATAATAATTTCTTTAAAATATAGCGTTTAATTCAATATCACAAAACATAGTTTTTTATATGTATGAAAATGCACTCACGAAATATGGATAGTTGTATAAAATACATAACCCTCTCAAATAATATGAGCTGAACTATCATACTATTTTTCAAAATAGAAATTAACAAAACTTGTTAATAAGATATATATTTAACCAGCAAAATTGGTTTAGTTGCGTGTCCGTATGGTTCTATCTCGAGAGAATGAATTTAGTTGAAGGTTTATTAGTTAATGCAATGGAAGTTGATCCCCATAATATTATCTTACCTGTAATTTTCCAATAAGTTGTCAAATGCTTGGGAGACGTCCAATAACTGTAAGTTTAATTCATACACCCCTAAGTTAAATAGTGTATAACTCTCCTGACCAACGTAAAAACAAAATTTAATTTTATGCGTATTTATTCTAATCTAAACTTCACGATAGGCTTCCAAAATATATAGTTATAATTTACAATAATTTTCCCTTTATTCTGATGCAACGTTGTGTATGGTGCAACCCTATGGAAATATTTATTCAAACTTTTTTTTTTGCTTTTTTATAATTGCTATCTACTTGATTGTGGCTTAATTTTTTAGAAGTGAATTAAATTTCAAAATATATAAATTTGTATGTAGGTCGATCCGTTTCAGACATTTAATATGATGCATGTATTTTTTTAAAAGGTTAAAATAGTGTTAAATTTATATATTTAAACATATATATTGTTTTCTTTCAAAAAACTTAAAATTTATTTTTATAATTTAGCGAATTTAAAAACAGATAATTCTGATATGCATTAAGGCTATGGATGCGGTAAAAATATCGATACTCTACTAGTATTTTCATTTCCCTGTATACATCTATATTCTTCTTCTTGACTAGAAATTTGTCTTGCGTTACTTTTATTCATAAGAGTATTAGTATTATATTGGCATCTAAATAAACAGTCCTTTAGCTATAGTTAATACATTTCTAATAATAATGTTATCTTTATAAACCTTCACACTGATTGCCTGATTAATTCCTGATACTTCGTTCATATATGAGTGACACACATACAACTAGACCCTAATTAATAATATACTATTATGATTATTTTAATTTTAGTCATTTTAATTTTATTATTATTAGCACCGCGTCTTACTACCTTTCGGGTTATACGCACTTAAGTTAATGTGTAAGTTCTGGTAGGGTGATTGTGAGATGAAATGGAGGACCTACAGTTTAACGTGGGATCCGAACCACGGTGGAGGCCTGGCATTCCCCACATTTACAATTTGTGATTAATACATGTTTTGTCAGAGATGAAGGAAGAGTTTGGCAATCAGATAAATCCATGCAGGGACCGAGGATTGAACCCCAGACCCAGCACGGAAGTCTGACACCTTACACCTAGACCACCAGGTCACCATTTTAATGAAAGATATAGTAAATATCCTATCATAGCTAAAAGGTTTCATTTATAGACTTGTTTATAGACACGTACAAACTTCTAAGGATGCAAAGAACAATATAAAACTCTTCTTTATAATATACATATATATATA
>CABFOV010000024.1:176138-186246 GCA_902141375.1 Timema poppense | reverse complement strand
TATATATATATATATATATATATTATAAAGAAGAGTTTTATATTGTTCTTTGCATCCTATATATATATTCAGAAAATTTTTGCAGCTCCATCTTTTCGGGTACTTATCGGTATCGATAATTTCCTTTCAATTAAACAACCTTAAATCAACGACGTCCTAACAAGAAGATTAAAATATTTTTTAACATAATCATACGTTGCCATACAATCTAATTGCTTCACTGACTCATCTTTCAACCAATGAACCAACAAATTATCCACCCTTCCTATCGCAACTATTAGAACATCAATTTATCGTCTAAAAAAAACAACCAAGAAGATATCCTCTTGTTCCCAACCGCAATACAAAATCCTCTAATACACTTCCTCTAGTGGCTCACTCTTCCTTTTTATTCGGCCCAGGTTATTTATGTTAGATGACAGGGAAAATAAATTTCCCGAGAGTTGTCACTGCTTTCCCTACCCAAGGTGTTGGCCGGGATTTGCCTTCTTCAGGACCGCCAACTTCGTTTATTTCTCGTATTTATTTAAAAAAAAAAAAGCATTCTTATACTAGGATCATCCAATGAAGAAAAGTTTTTTAAAACGCACATAAAATAAATGCAGAGTAACCAACATTGACAAGAGTTCCCTTTTTTTAACCGTTGTCGATGTTCACACTCTTTGAAAAAACATATGACTTGGCGTTTGAATCTATTAAATTATATCTAATGTTCTGTAACTGCTGGATAAGCTTTTAATGGCGATATTACTAAAGGAATTTGCTACCCGCATTGTCGGCCACATGAACTACAGCGTTATATTCGTTTGGTCTGGTTTGGCGGTGACCGGGAGGCTAAGGTTCGAATCCCTGCTGGTTAGTTTTTTCCTAAATGCTTTCCCACTCCAATTTTCACGTAAGGATATTTTATCAACTATAAACATATTCATTTTGCTATCAACATTTATAACATTTTACTATAGTTAATGATTGTGGGGAATGCCAGGCCTCCCTGTGGTTCGGATTCCACGTTAAACTGTAGGTCCTCCATTTCATCTCACAATAATCCTACCATTACACATTAGCGTTAGTGCGTATAACCCGAACGGGTAGTAAGACGTGGTGCTAATAATAATAATACTATAGTTAGGTCGGATTAACACTGTTAGGACCGTGAGCCGGATGTGTCTTGCTGCAAACAATATCGACCAAGTAATTTCCATATGAGTTAGGTCTAATCTAATAGCTTTATAAAGATTAAATAAGGAATTTTCTACAACAACAAAAATTGTGTTTTAACTTAAACCTACAAATTCGCTGCATTTACTTTAACTTATTCACACGTCAAATAATATATTCTATAGATCTTTCGCTTTTGACAGATAGTGTTTATTAAGAATTAAACAATGATAATATTTGTAGTTTGTTTCTGACGACCTATTTTGTGTTTTCTTCAAAAAATCCTTTCTGGTAACTTACACTAAGACAGCATATTTTGTTTAAGTAATTATCAGTAGGGGTCATCCATAGACCATGTGACGCTGTTAAGAGGGGGATCTAATGTCTACATGATGTGGGGAGACGGTGTGTACATCACAGTGTTGTGTAACACAAATAATATAATTAAACTCTAATGTTAAAAAATACCACTGTGCATTTTTCACCATTAGTAAACTTAATCACAGATAGCTTCAGATTCTTAGTAGTATTAAAATATGAGTTATTATTTTAGTCTCACAAAAGCTTCCCTATAAAATAACTCGCTTTGCTCGTTGGGGGCTTCACCCCCAGACCTCCAGTCAGTTTTCTTTGCAAATGGGTGTAAACGAATGTAATTCCATGGCCGTTTTTTGATAGGTCTTACCGTTTAGCCCCAAGAGACCTCCGAGGAAAGGTCAGCGACGACTTTAAAGTTGCTCCGCATTTTGAATTTTTTCGGGGGTTAAAAAATATTTTTTTCCCTTTTTTGAATTTTCCCGTCGGTTACAGGCTAGAAGCTATAAGTTTCCCGAATTTCAAGCTTCTAGCTCATATGGAAATGGGTAAACAACGTCAGTGAGTGAGTCAGCCATGTAGCTTTATAGTAGTATAATGACATCCACATTTGATGTGAAAAGTTACGTAACGCAGGTGAGGGAAGAAGGGTCAGGCTAAATGAAAAGTAATGTACACGCGGCCTGATATGTCCGCTTCACCATGGACTGAATCAGCAGAGACATGGAGTTGGAGGTTCGAATCGTCGTCAAGTCCACTGGAGATTGTTTATCAATAATTATTCAACAGTGCTTTACCCATACCTCCACTTTACGCTTATGTGTGTCCGTTCCCTTTAATAAATCCTTTTCTTAACCTAAGACATTAAATAAATGTTGTATTTAACGCACTTATAAAAAATTATGAACGCCTCAGCGTTCTAGGGTATAGTCTTTAAACATTTCTCTTGCTTAAAATATATTCTCCTATAAGAAGCAGGTTCTTACTTTTGCTTTATTGAATCTAGCTACAGAAATAAAAATAATGGTTTCCCCTTCTTTGAAAAATCTCTTGACTTGTGTCATACACAGAGCTCAAAAAGTTCAACAATACATTTTCCCCCTGGTCCCGTAGCTCCTAAATACCCCAAGAAAAGCGAGTCTCGTTACGCTGCTGCACTAAGTCTGCGGTGTGCCTCTTTCACGTGTCTTTGTGCTACTTTGTGTTGGGAGTGGTTCTAAATAGAACAATGGTAGGATAGGGGCTTGATTCTTTATTGTGACCGGGTGAACACACAAACATATATAGACTGTACACGTACACTTATGAACATAGGACACGAGAAAGCTCCTTATTTCACATTGTGTTCGTTTGTTGTATTTTTCCTCTTGGGAAATATTATTTAATTAAAGTTCTACAAATATACTCTTATTTTCAAAATTGTTGTGGGGAATAGAACAAAAAGAATAAACAAAGAACAATCTATTCAAAAGTGCTGTCTTTTAAATAAATCCTAATGTAAAACGATAATAAGATTTTATTTTGAAGAAAGAAAGGTAGAATTTAGTTTTGTAGAAAATTTTAAAGACGTGTTTTATTTTGATAGCTATAAAAAATAGTGGTGTTCATTTTCATCGTCTTCGTCCAAATTTTTTTAAAGCCCCGCGTCTTACTACCCATTCGGGCTATACGCCTTTGTACTAATTACTCTAATGTATTGGGGATTAGTAAGGTTTAATATAGAGGAAGTGTGCCTGCATTTGCTTGGGTATATAGTGGAATTTTTTTTAGGAAAAAACCTCAGTACACCCGATTGGGATCGAATCCCGTTATCACCGTTATCTGCAATCTAATCTATTACAAGAGTGACGCCTTAGACCATGCGGTGATTGAAGTGGGTGTACATTATATGATATGACATACATATTAATTAAAGATGGTATATATCTATATATATATATATATATACACACCATCTTTAATCAATGTTTTCCCACTATATCCCCACGAAAATGTGGGCACACTTCCTCTATATTCAACCTTACTAACCCCAACAGATTAGAGTAATTAGTACACAGGCGTATAGCCCGAATGGGTAGTAAGATGTGGGGCTTACAATAAATGGTAGGTGTATATATATACCACAATAAATGGTAGGTGTATATATATACCACAATAAATGGTATGTGTATATATATACCACAATAAATGGTAGGTGTATATATACCACAATAAATGGTATGGGTATATATATACCCCAATAAATGGTATGTATATATATATATACCACAATAAATGGTAGGTATATATATATATACCACAATAAATGGTAGGTATATATATATATATACCACAATAAATGGTAGGTATATATATATACCACAATAAATGGTAGGTATATATATATACCACAATAAATGGTAGGTATATATATACCACAATAAATGGTAGGTATATATATATAACACAATAAATGGTATAGGTATATATATACCACAATAAATGGTATAGGTATATATATACCACAATAAATGGTAGGTATATATATACCACAATAAATGGTATGTATATATATACCACAATAAATGGTATGTATATATATACCACAATAAATGGTATATATATATATATACCAAAATAAATGGTATATATACCACAATAAATGGTTCTGTAAGCAATTTAGATGCAAAAATGAATATTTTATGTATAAAAATACCTTTAAATAGTTATTTAGCACACCGTTTATTTGTCAATATAACTGGGGTGTTAACCAACTTTTCCTGGTGGATTTTAGTTCGAACTCAGGTGGGGTGGAAGTTTAATCTTCACGCATTATTAGAGTAAATGAAGAAGCAGATAACTAAAAATATGGTTCCAGGCGCTATATTGACTATTGCCGACTAAGTACCATTTCTTCAGTTATTACGTCTGACGCCAAGACTATATCGACCTAGTTTAAGGGATAGGGATGAGGAAGACAGTTTATTGGAAATGTACCTGCCTTATCTTGTAGAAGGGATGCGAAAACCACAGTGAAAAATCACACATTTCAAACCATCCCCCAATACAACTGGCCCAAGATTTGAACCTTTAGCTCAACGTCTTCAGAAATCCAGTCTATTTATAGCCTTACACAAAAAACCAGTTGACCCCCAGTGAGGCTATATTTAAAATATGTATTTTTGTTAATTTATAAAGTGAATTTGTTTTAAAAATTAAGCGCATTCAGTAAATATTAATCCAAACTAAATACGTGTGAAAGGCATTTTTATATAAATCACAAGTTAAAAACAAGATTTTTTAAATATATGTTTTCCCGACATTTGATTTTCAAAAAACTGCAATTAGTTACAAAATTGAGGTGTATATATATATATATATATATATATATATATATATATATATACTTTTAAGACGCAACTTTTGCAATAGACTGTAATTTTAAGGGTGGGGTTATCGGGGTTCGAATCCCGATTGGTTGTACTAAGGGTAGTTTTTCCTAAGTTATTTTTAGCTCTCCCTCAATGCAAATGAAGGTACACTGTTTAAATTTAATATCCCTCATCTCTAAGACACTAGTGTAATTACTTCATATATGTATAACCCAAGAAGGTAGTAGGATGTGACAAAAAATAAATAAAAAAACAGCTTTTTGAAAATACGAGTCCTGGTAAAGTTAAAAAAAATGTCGATAGCTACTGAGTGAAATTTCATTGACGAACGTTATTTTTGTAAAATATTAAAAAAAAAGTTTCCCAGCATGGTGTTTGAACTATACACATATGTGCTGGTTATGCAAATGCGTTAGTGATTATTAAGGTTTAATTTTTAGAGGAAATGTGTCCGCATTTGCGTGGAGATAAAATGAAACTCCATTTAAGAAAGCTATCCTCAGTACACTATCGGGATTCGAACCATGATATTCTCTTCATTGCCAGTCAAGTCTATTGTGAGAGTGACGCTTAAAACCTTTCGACCACCAAACGAATTTTATGGATGTTAAAATGATAAATAAAGCATATTTTAGAAGATCATCAACATTTTATCATTTTAATTTGACAAAAAATAAATTTGTGACTACTTTTTTTTCCCCATGATCCACCATTTATCTTAATAAAGTGAAAAATAATATCCAATATTTTAAAATAATATCTTACAACAAATAAAAAATTGTTGCTAGATAATTTTATTGTTGGCACGTTATATTTTTCATAAAATTTTAGTTTTATAAAAAATAGTGTTTTATTAATATGTAACCTTACCGTAAATAATTATACATAGCAAAATTGATTGTTTTACTTAAAACAACAAGTTATTTGAATGAATATTGAAAAATGGTACGTTTGCTGAAGTGTTTCAATGGTTCATCTACACTATTAGAAAAAGGTTCCTATGTTCTTTTAAAGACGAGTGTACTTGACGAGAGTTAACCACGGCCTTACCTCTGGTTATGTCGGTGAAAAAGGTAAGGCGCCTAATCTAATAAAACAGTTGTTGGTCCCCGGGGATACGACTTGCGGGAGACTGATAAAAATATAGAAGGGTTGACGAGACCAAATTAAGTGGGGACATAAGATAAAGTAAACCGTTACAAGAGGAAGCAGAGGTGAGTGATAAAGTCAGAGAAACACACAGATAAAATGTATTGTCGAGTGTTGCTATGTTAAGAAAGCTTGGAGAGGAGGAAACAGTCGTTATTTTTTAAAATTTTAAATCTCTTATTTACTGTAGTTCCACTTATAAATAAGAAGGGAAGTTAAGAGTCCATATCACCACATAGATAAAGTGCTAAAAGTAATATAGCTCTAACCAGGATTCGTATCATGGTGAAGAATTCTTTAGTTTATACAAAAGACAAAATTTATAGAATTAAATCAGTTTTACTAATTTTTTTTTTAAAATAAGACAAAATTTAAAGAGAGTTTATTTTAAGATGAAAATACAAGATCAATGGTTCTTATTTCACTGTTGTCAAGTAAAGAATTTACACAACCGATTTCAATATGCTTTTTTGGTTCGAAAGTAATCATGTATCTGATATCCGAGTTAAGACGGCTGTATAGCAAAGCACTGAGAAGTGTTAAAGACATTTAGAAACCTCAGATTTTTTTATCAAATGTTTTGATATTTTTAAATATTGTTTTCACCAAAATGTAGGTGTAAGCTCTGACCAGCTAAATTTTTTTTTTTTAAATGTATGATATCTGATATAATAACCTTACAAAACAATCCCCATCATCTTAAAATTTCCTGTTGTGACTATCAAAACATGACTTTATTTAATAAAGCAAGGCTAGATATTAATTTATAACTTTTTTTTACTTTAACCTAAGAATCAAACATTTTTGCGTAAAGCGTCATTGATTTAAAAAAAACAACTTAAAATTTAAGCTTTTTAAATATTCAGAAACCTGTTAATAAGCTTCCACCTACATTTTGTTGAAATAATGTTTTAAAATATCAAATAACTTGATAATGTCTGCAAATCATCTGAGTGATCTAATGTACAACCCTTTTAACCAGCCGTTATATGGGTAACCATAATACTAAGTGGTTTAGTCAATAACTAAAATACAATAGCTTGAAAATCTCCCTTAAATATGGCAATCATAAAAATGGGCATATGAGGCGCAATGTTTAATTATTTATAAGAGTCTCGTGGGTAACAGTTCTATTATAGATTAACCCATATAATCAGTCAATCATCTCATATTACAGCAAACACAAATATTTTATAGCACTCCTGTTAAAAACATATAAATATAAAATATAGCCTGGTTAATAATCTCCCCTCTTCACAAAAAATAAAAAATAAAAATGACATAGGAAATATAGCCTACGATAAGTTTTCTTTAGCACCGCATCTTACTAACCGTCCAGGTTATACATTTATGTACTAATTATGCTAATGATTTTAGGGAATAGGAATGTTATATTAATATGAAATGTATCCGCATTTGCGCGAAAGGATAGTTGAAAACAATTTTTGGAAAAAACTTCCTAAATACACCCGATCGAGATTCGAACATCGATCTCCCCGTCATCGGCAGTCTAGTCTACTATGAGATTAGCTTGTCAGAACACGCTGCCACCAAATTGGGTGGAAAATTGACAAATCATAAACGCATTTATTAGGCAAATTCAATCAAAATTAAGTTTTTAGACAACAGTAAACCAACAGTGGAAATTCTCTGTGTGTGTTTCACTACTATTAATATTATTAGCATGGCGTATTACTACCCATTCGGGTTATACGCACGCTAATGTGTAATGGTAGAGTGATTGTGAGATGAAATGGAGCACCTACAGTTTAACGTGGGATCCGAACCACGGTGGAGGACTGGCATTCGACACATTCACATTTTACTGTTTCGTATGAGGTGCAGAAGGAAGATGCAGTGTAGGGGAGGGGTGGGGGAGGTGGTACCATACATATAATCTGTACGTGGCAAATAAACCAAGGTTAAAGGTAGCTAGGAATGGTTTTCAATAAGAATAATAGGGTGACCTGGTGGTCTAGGGGTAAGTTGTCAGACTCCGGTCCTGGGGGTCCGGAGTTCCATCTCAGTCTCTGGTACAGATTTATCTGATTGCCAAATCCTTCCTTCACCTCTGACAAGACATCTTGTGAATGTGAGGAATGCCGGGCCTCCACCGTGGTTCGGATTCCACGTTAAACTGTAGGTCCTCCATTTCATCTCACAATCACCCTACCATTACACATTAGCGTAAGTGCGTATAACCCGAACGGGTAGTAAGACGTGGTGCTAATATTAATAATAATAATAATAGGAAAAATCTTTAGCTCTAAACTTAACATAAAAAAGTACGTTTATTAACGAGTGACATAATATTCACATCAAAGAAAGCCAAATATTATTGCATTTAAAATCGATCCAAGACGTACCACGTGTCTTCCATATATTTACAGATTAAGCTAATTTTAAGGCAAAGGATGAGGAATTTGTGTTTAATTTAGTTGACTAGTAATCCTCTGAAGACAGAATACAGCCGAAAAACTAAAAATATTGACACCTTTATTGGTGATCTAACGCGTCACTCTGGTGTTATATAGGATTGAACGCTTCAAATCCCGGTAGGGTGTACCGCACCCATTTGAATAGGTCTACATTGACTCACTCTATCTTAGTAACGTAATTAATGAGTGAATAATGCCTGAACGAGTATTATGACGCCATGAAAAGTGAAATAAAATAGGGAAATAATCAGAAACTCAGTGAAGCCGACTGAGATTCGAAAGGTTGACATATATACAGGGTGTGCCGTAAATGGTGCACCCACTTCAGCGGTGGACCAGAGATATAAAAACAGTTTCAAAAAAAGTTCAAATTAACATATGTCCCATTTGACTGTTTCTAAGCTATAATCATATTTGTACCCCAGTGATGTGGAGCCGCTTTACATTTTATGAAATTGTCAAAATGGCCACCTTTGTCCTGAATGCAAGCATTGCAATAAAATGTATATTTGAAAGAGTATGAGGCATTCTACGAAACGAGGATTGCAGACTGGTTTATGACGTAAAAAACAAAATTGACATATTCAATTTACATTAAAGAGCTACAATAATTATTTATTGTAGTCTTGGTTGGTAAGCTACAATGTTGTTAGGTTGTTAAGTTATTATGCCAGGAACATTTAAGAACATATCGATCAAGAAGTCAACATAACTGTTACCAGCTTCAGTGGCCGTATGGTCCATGACGTCACTCTCGGAATAGAAAAGACTGGCAATTACGGGGATATCGGGGTTCGGATCCCGGTCGGGTGTACTTAGGGTGGTTTTCCATAAACTGTTTTCCACTCCCCCTCCACGCCAATGCGAATAAACTTTCTCTAAATTCAATTTTTCTCACCCATATCACTTTAGTATAATTAGCACATATGCGTATTACCTGAGCAGACAGTAGGCAGCGATACTAAAACAACATAACGGTTTACTCACGTGTGTTTGTCAAGAATAAGGGAATATTCAAGAGCACCATACTGCCGTTTGGCTTCACGTCTGGCCTATTGGGTATTATGTTAGACACCGGCCACACAATACACGAGATACACTTATTCAAAATCGAACAAGATGTTTTATAAGAGCCACCATTATTGATTTGGAACTCTAGACAAAGTAGGTTAAAGGTGGTGATCACAATACTTCCTCTCTCCTAGAGGTTCGCGATAAAGTAAAAAAGGTAAAATGTATCCAGCCTGTGACCGTGTCAGTTTCGTAAAATTCCTCTCTATCTTCCTCCATCCTTCCATCATGCTTCCTCCTTTGATTTTTTCCCTTCTTCTCGTCTCACTTTCATACTTTATGTTGTCTGCTCCTCCTATCTCGTTCTTGGCCTCCCTCGCAGTATTTTTCCTACATACTTCATTGCCAACGTTTTCTTTGTAATCCTCTTCTTTTTTATCCTCAATACATGCCCATACCATCTCAATCTTGCTTCCTCTACTATCTCATGTACTCCTCCATCCTAATTACATGCCCATACCATCTCAATTTTGCTTCCTCTACTATCTCATGTACTCCTCCATCCTAATTACATGCACATACCATCTCAATCTTGCTTCCTCTACTATCTCATGTACTCCTCCATCCTAATTACATGCCCATACCATCTCAATCTTGCTTCCTCTA
>CABFOV010000024.1:134615-170948 GCA_902141375.1 Timema poppense | reverse complement strand
GGAATGCCAGGCCTCCACCGTGGTTCGGATTCCACGTTAAACTGTAGGTCCTCCATTTCATCTCACAATCACCCTAACATTACACATTAGCGTAAGTGCGTAAAAGGGAACGGGTAGTAAGACGCGGTGCTAATAATAATAATAATAATAATAATAATAATAATAATTTTCGGAATATTTCGAATTTACAAAAAATATCCTCTTGATAAACAAGCCCTCAACAAATTTTTGGCTCAAAATTAATGATACAGTACTATTTTTCATTTTAAACAAATCCTAGGTATAAATTTTAAACAAATACTTTAAAGTCATTTTCGAAAAATTTTAAATTCAAATATATCACTCATCAGTAAATTACTCTTAATTTGACGGTTAATGTTAAAATAAATAAAACTTCCAGAGAGACAAGACCGAAATGTAAAATCCACTTCTTTGGTTTCGGGTTCACTTTAAAACATTAATATTCATCATAATCTAGAAATATATTTTTTCTGCGATTACAATACTTTCTCTTGATATAAGAAAGTAAAAGTACAAACGTTTAGTTTGTGGTCAAAAATACAAACATTTTACTGGGTTATTTGTTTGATTTTATAGGTATCTATAAAATCTATCTAAAGTGACAGCTGTTGATTACATCATTTGGTCAAGGTGGCCGCCTTAAGATTTTACAAACTCGGTTAGAGTCTAATATTCAAAGGAAGGGTTTCATCTGATAGCTAGAAAGGTTTACGGATATATTTTCACGTTATAATAATATGTTAGGTATATGTAGTGTTCACATTATATATATATATATACTATCAATACTAATATAGCAAAAATAAAATATATTTAAATGTTATTTTGACAGAGTAAAAAGGTTATTCTTATTTTATGCAAAGACTTTTATACAAAAAAAGGTCTATATAATAATCAATAGCACTGGATTCTGGCATAGATTTAAATTATCAAGTTTATTTTCTCATTTGGATAAATAGGACATGACACAGCCTATTATATTTTGTTTTGAACTGAAAGTATTTGGGTTCGATTAGAGATTAATAAGTGCCATAAACTTCCCGCCTTAAGTTTTTAACACAAAATAATGTTTTAAATGTTAATTAGTATTTAAATATAATATTTAGTAGACCTGATATTCAAATGAAATTACAATACTCAAAAAACCTTATTTGTTTTAAGATAAAATAAATTCATTTCTTATAATATAGTTGAAAAATAATTTAAACTTTATAATTGGATTAGATGTATTTACATTATTATTATTATTATTATTATTAACAAACATATCACGTCCCAACTAACATACTTTACATAAATAGTTTGGGGTAGTAACATACTATGTGACCGTAAAATAATTTCGATATTTTAATACATTAACTGTCATAATTAATAATCACTTATTCCCAAACCTAAATAATTGTTTTTTTCCCCTCATTGGATAAAAGTAAACTAATTGATTAAATAGTATTAAATATTATTTAATTTGAGGTGACATAGAACATTACTTCCCCTACCCTTACATATCGAAAGTATTGTTAAAATAAACCACGTGACTGAATAATTTATAATACAATACTAGCGATGTAGCATGTAAAATATCCCACATTTTGAAAAGGTTCCCATTCATGGCAGAAAGCTGTATTCATTCGCTCGATCTGTTCATGTGTACCAATCTGTCTATAGCTTTTGATCTTATCGGCGGCTTTCCATCAATCGCAAGCACCCGCCTTGACACTTCCAGTTATGTTATCGGTTTATGATTGCCAGGGATGTTCAATATTTTTTTTAAATACTATTTTGGACGTTAAAAATCAACACTAAAGTAAATAACTGCTATTGTGATTTAAATTATGTTCATGAGAAACACATAGTCAAGACATTTATAGGCCTACTTATACTAATTTTTGTTTGAAATATTATATTCTTTGTGAAGGTTTGATACAGAAGATGATTTTAACCTTCCTTTTCTAAAGAGTGTCCCACTATTGCCATCATATGAGGAGACTAAAAAGCTCGATAGATAATTGATAAAAAAAAATTAGCAAACAATGACCTTGTTATTAAAATAAAGAGAAAAATCCACCATTAAAAAACTGTTCCATTAAAGGTGTTACATAATCAAAATATCTATCAAAAGGCATGTACAATAATTTATGTAATAGATTTCAATCAATTAATAATAGACAAGGAACTTTAGAGTAAAACCGTGAAAAAAATATGGTAAAGCTGAAAATTTTGATTTCGGTCCTATTTGGCATGCTGAACAACATATTGAAACTCCCCTAAAACCCCGCGTATGCTCCCCCGTTTTTAGAGCAAAAATAGCGCAAGTGAAAGAATTCCGACATTTTTTCGTTTATAACGATGTCGATCGGTCTCCTTTTGTTGAATACAGAGGATGATGGTCAATTTGCACAAATAAGGTGATATAGCTGTATTAAAGGGAAGTGAGATGGGGAGATAACATAATTTCTGGCATAAACTACGTTAGTTGCAGCTAAGCTTTGATAACATTTTCACCGACTTTTGGGTTGTTACAAAAACCATTTCCCTAATTGGTTTTACTAGATACGAACATAAATGAACACAACTTCAATTAAACATATCACATACTTTTGGTGGACACCTACTTTTTAACCAAAAACCGGCAGTAGATTATTTAAAATTCCCGTAACCTTGAGTCATTGTAAATTCTAATCATACAGTGTTTGATTGGGTGTTTTGAACTGTGATAATAAATAAAGTTATCATTTGTAAAATGTAAAACAATATGTTGGCAATGAATTTAATAATACATTAAAAATGGTTCATCCTAGTTTCACAGTCCAATCTTCAAAACTATCTTCATCTTCCTCGTCTAGTTCATTTGAATAACTAGATTTATTCATACAGACAGTTTTAAAACACTGTCCCCAAAATATGAAGCATAGCAGACCAGCGCGTCCGAACTAGCACTTCTGTGGTGCACAGTCACCCTTGCAGTTACAAAAGATCATGTGCAGAATGTTCTCCGGTGCAGGAGGCAAGTTTTTCGGCACTGGAAGAATAGTGTCACCGGAGATATTCCATCCCCAGTCAGTGGCATTCATTGATCGTCATAGCCATTCTTGCATATGAAGCGCTATCGTAAATTGTTGATTAAAATTCCATCTTCTAAATTTATTTTCTCATTCGGCGATACGCCATGAGACTGTGTCGATAAGTTTCAGTACTTGCTGCAGGAAGATTGGCAAGCTCAAAGGAGGATGTAACATTTTGTCGTGCCAAATTGCGTCCAAATATGTGCACACGCAGATCATTCAATGTGGTATACTTGTCCCATTTGTACAGTGCTTTCATAGCTTGTTCTCCTGCTGACGTGATAGCACGTACATCGGCTTCTTGCTGGTTGAAGACTTTCACCGTACTTTGAAACTCTTCATTTTGTTGCAGAATTTGCCATATTGATATTTTCTCTCTTTTTTTTAATATTGCAGGTATTGTTTCACAGCCACTGAAAGCATGTGCAAAAAGAATGCATTTACTTAAGATAACCTATTACTGCTTGGATCTACGCCATTCTGTAACATTTCCATATGGTATTACCAGTGGTAGGACTGAAAAATGTAATCTGGGTTGCCGTTATTGCTTGTGCAATCAACATAACTAGTGCATCAGTATATGTTCCAATGACCATCATGTTTCTACCAGCTTCTTTATTTTAAAAGACGGTAGCAACTATCAATGTGTCAGCATCAGCTCTAGCTTGAAGTACAAAAATCTCTGTATTTCTGAATGAAAAAGTGAGCATTTGGATTAGGTTTGTCTTGTTTTTATGAATGGCAAGGTAATCTGCTTGTCGAGGTGCTACCATGATACTACAATCAAAACCCACTTCAGCAACAAGTTTTTGAGGGTTTGGCGTTTCTGTTCTTCCACCTTAGTAGTACTTCCATCCAGGTAGCCATCGAAAACTATTGTCGGTTAAGGGTAGTGCTTATGTACGAAGGTGATATATGTATCTGAAATCTGGTCGAACATTGAGGGGCAAGGCCAGGTCACAGTGTGTAGTAAGTATCCACCGTCCACGATTTTTTAGGTTTCTTCATTTGTTGTTTATATCCAACTCTGGAAGGCTGGTGCGAAGAGAGCTTCTAGAGCAGACTTATTGGTCTTTCTCATGGTTATATCATTAAAAAGAGATGGAGGTTCGGGTGCAAGTTCATACTTTAAGCACTAAATAAAATTTGGGTCAGATATCAGCACGCACAATACACGCATGAATAACATATGCGATTTGATTGGTACGGTTTGGTCCCACAGAGTAGTGCTTAAATCAACTGCTGACAGTCTTGTCCTTCTTGAATTACGCTTGAGCGTCACATCGCCAAACATTTTCCTACAATATCGTTCATAACAGTTACTCCTACAGCCTCTGCATTATAAACAAAAACTAAAAGTAAACAATTTAATGATGCAAAGTAAGCATTCTTTTAAGATTTCTAGCTACTAAATGTTAACATATATTATAACACATTAATTTAACAGTGCAAATGACCATCTATTTATATTTAAAAAATAATCATTTAGAAAATTGCAGTTAATGAAGTCACCTGCATACACCATGCAAATTTAGAGGCTGAAGCGAACCAAACTTTTCAGTAAGTCCATCTCGACGTGCATTACTCGCAACAATTAGCCAATTCAGGCCCTTCTTTCCGACTGTTCTTCAGTAGAACCACATATCACACACACTATACTCATTCTAAAATTGCATACAATTAATATTCCTTTCTCACACAGAGAACACTCAACGAACACACGTGAAACACACCCTTCATGTCATGATCACCACGTGCGTATGATGCAATGGCAGTGGCACTTGCCTGTGCCTGCTTGTTCGAGGTCACCAAACCCATTCCAACAAACAACGCAACTAGTGTGGATTGAAAGATAAATGTTATAGCTCTGATAGGCCCTCAGTGCAGATGGAACATTTATGTATTAAACGTTTTACTCCTAATTTTTTGTCTACTGTCTGCTGTCTTTAGTTATTTTATATTATGGTATTTTCTGACTTTTCCTAATATGCATTAATATTTTATAATCTGGGTAATTTTTATTAAACATTTTAGCGCTTATAAGAGTGAAGTAGGTTGCATAAGCATTTACAATATACTTTAAGGTAGAATTGCTGCATATTTTCGTACGTAAGAGAAGAATGTGCTCTTTAACTGCGACTTACGTAATTTAAGCAAAAAAATTACTATAACCATACTACATATAATAAAATATGACTAATATACTTTATTTATGCAAATTGGCCATCATTCTCTTTATTTAACTAAAGGGGATAGACTCAGAATAGCTTCATACAAAAAAAATATTGGAAATTGTGTCACTTATGTATTTATTTCTCTAAAAAACAAGGAAGCACACATCGGATTTTAGGGGAGTTTCGGTATGTTGTTCAGCATATCATATAGGACCAAAATCAAAATTTCTAACTTCACTATATTTTGTTCACACTCTCGTCAATTTTCATGCTAAAGTTCCTGGGCTATCACGTCACATCTTGTTATTCTTATCGAAAAGAGGTATCAAATATTATCGATTTAGGATAATGAACGTTATTAGAACATAAATAAGTTTCGTGTGATTAGGAAGAGTGCAGATTAACCAGTAAAAAATCCTAATTAGTGTAGAAAAATTAGTAATATCAAAGCAACTAGCTTTGATTAGCCCCACCTGGTCATTTTGACCTGAAATCACTCAGTTTTGAGACGAGAGCAATGTCGTTATCACAAACTGGCCGTGACCCAATTTGGGATGGTGCAATTTACGCGATTCTCCTCCACTGATCCTGATTTCCTGTAAGCCCCTCCTTCATTTATCTAGATGAGGCTTGAGGAAATAAGTCAGAGGGGAGGAAGACTTTTGAGAAAGAATGTAGCCTATATCTTGTTTTGAAATGTTAGTATTTATTAATTAAGGAACAAGTTACATTATAACCAGCTTAATCACTTGGAAAAATAAAGGTAGATCTATATGTCCAAGAGTTTAATACTAAAAGTAATATAGATCAAGAAAATAATACTGTGATTTAGTCACACCTCACACAAAAGTTCTTACCTAGAAAGTACGAACTTGAAATAAGGGTGTTTTTGCTTTTACTTTCGCTTCCAGAAATGCTATTTTGAGATAAATATATTTCTGTAGAATCTCAACTAAGGTAAGTACCAAATATTGGTTTATAGGCGCTAGTGTTTTAAGGCTTAAGTTGTATTGTGTATCAAATATTGTTTACATAGTTGTAGCGTGTCAATCAGATTGATTGAGCACCTACAAGGAAAAAACTAACTATTCATCAATATTCGTGTAATTAAGTGCCACGTTGGGGTTATATAGAGACATTAAAGCCAAACTACCTCAAAGTTATAGCCTCTAACCAAAAAACTGCGTATTGGCCTACATTCAAAAACACGTGGATTAGTAAAAAATTAATTTACATTTTATAATTGCGGTTCTAGATATCACAAAACAAGACTAATCTTATTAAAGTTATGAATAAGATTTGTGAATATGGGCCCTAGTTATTTAAAAGAGGACTACCCAAAACTTACAACTAACCATGTGGCCGTTAATATAATTTAAATAATATACTTCTATATCATGTCTTTTCGTAAAACAAACAGTGAAAATCAAATAACTAAATCAATACTGATGAATTATGATACAGGATATATGTGTATAAAACTCACCCAAGGACAGATGCCTTCAGATATCATTTACTCATTTCACAAAACAGAATTTTCTATTATGGCGGCTCCACGTGGCGTGGCTTGGCCGGTCAGTAGAAAAGAAGGGGTCGAAATGGAAGAGACGCAGCATTCTCAACGCGCAACTCACACTGCGCCTCTGGTGGTCGACAGAGGAAGCTCGTCAATTTCTCTCTCCCTCTCTCTTTCCCCTCTCTTTCATTCTCCCTTATTTTACCTCTGCTTCGTAATTCATTCTCCGTTATCCCTTTTCATGTTCATATCTGATTGTCGCTATATAAGGGTAAGCGCCTTGAGCACATTTATGCACACCACCTTGTCTCAAGCTCAGGAACTAGGACGAAGCGCTGCCGGCGAGAAAAACACCAAGAAGGACCATGGAGTTCGTGACGACGGATCCACCGCCCTAGCATCGACGGTGCTGAATCAATCGTCGGGATCAACGAGCTGGACACCAGGACAACTTAACCAGGGTATCAGTATCCAGCCGGGGTCGTTTAACCTCAAGCATGTATTAGGAAGATACTTTATTTTGTTTAATATATTGTAAATAGTAATTTGGAAGTCCTTTTAATTTTGCAGGAGAAATGTTTCTCTTTATTACATTTGTTTCATCTTCAGTACTAGCTAACGCTAGAAGTATTTCACCTGTCTGTCTGATTGACAAGTCAACTGTTAAGGACTCTTAAAGTCAATTGCTGAGTGCATTATTAATTTTGTTCTATTTTGTTAGACCAAGTAGCTAATTCAAAACTAGCTAACTTCGTTATGCTAAAGTACCTTGGCTATGTTTCGCCTTTCTGTCCGATGGACATGTAAAATTTTAATGACTCTTAAAGTCAAATGCTGAGTGCATTAATGTATTTTTAGACACGGTCCTAACGGCCGTGCCTCTCACTTGGAAAATGTGAATTTTAGTGTGGTAAATGTACACTAACTCACAAGTTCCTATAAATCTTTAAAAGGTAATATAGTTCATGACACCCTAAACGACATGTGCATCAGTACTTTGTTATTGATGGTTATCACCAGGAAGTCTGTTTCTTTCTTCTGCCTTACGCAGTGCAGTCGTAAATCATAGAGTTTTGACTAAGCAGTCAATGTTCATTATAGGTATTAGTTTGGGTGCGCAACCCGTGGAAAGTGACTGTTTGTCATAGTTGGGTCCGCGCGAATTATAGTAGTTTTACCCAGTTAATAAGTTCTTAAATTTGGTGATTGTTCTAAATTACTTTGATGTACTATTGAATGCATGGTAGTACCGTATAGGGAAAATGTCCTGCCATAGTACTTTAATGACTTCTGGCCCTTAGCCATCATCCAGCTGGATTCACCAGCCAACTATCCAACTGTATTAGTAACACTAAACCTTGTCGAGTGAGACTGTGTAAATGTTATACTGTAAACTTGTTCTATATTTGCTTTAACTAATTCTCATATTACTCTCCTTTTAGAAATTCTACTGCCTCTTGACTGGTCACTGTGTTGCCCAGGTCACTGCAAGTAATCAAGTAATCACTCAAGGATATTTAACTTGAGAAGAGAATTAATATGCTATCATTTTCTGCCTATTTGTAAAACTTGTAAAATGTAACCATTTTTTATGTCTACTAAATAAATCTCTTGTGAAATTGAAATGTTAAGTTTTCTAATTTAAATAGTAGTAGTAGATGTAAAGTGTGGTGCACTTCTAGTATTAAATCACAGAAAAATTAGGAACAAGGATTTATGGCGAATAAAAGTCTCCATTTCTCATATTAACGGATTTACTTACTGCTTATGGAAATGTTTTACTTTTAAAAATCTATTTGAACGTACTGAATCTGATGGATGCAATTATTATGTACCAATTAAAAGTTTATTCAAGTGTACACACATACTTTTTTTTTAGGAATTTTTTTGCTCTTTTAGAGTCAGTATTACTGATTGTGACAAAAACACTTTCATCCTGTTTATTGTGTCCCATGTATAGGTATACAACTATAGTTATCCATGTGTGAAATAGGCCTAGCATTGCAAATTATCTTTTTAATTTACTATGGAATATAAATAATTAATAATGCATTGCTTCCAGTAGATTAATATGCATTTTAATGGTAGCTATAATCACAATCCAAGCTAGGAAAGTACTTTAGATCAAAAGTAACTGAGGTTGAATATTATTTCTAGTTTTATTGAAGAAGTGATATATTAGCATTTGGCCGAAACATCAACTATCATGAATGTTATTATAGTCTTTGGTATACTGATGTGTCTTTTGGATTTTTCCTATGCGGTAAGAGTATTTAATGTAAATCAGAATTCAGAAACAGTTGCTATGGATAAAATAATTGTAAGGGTCGAGTATTTCACCGACAGGAGCAATTCCTGATTTAGCTCAAAGTCTGTTCCATGTTTTAATTATCTTTTTTAAATTTTTCATAGTAGTAGGTACCGCGATTTGTGTGTTCATGGCTCTGCCAGGTTATTGGGGTACCTGCGTTGCGACTGCCATATTGTATTTTTCAAGAGTAAGTGTTTTTTTTAAATTTATATATAAAGATGGCATGGTCTGTAGCTTACACACCAAACTTCAGCTATGTTGGTAGTTGAGTTTGCCATATTGAATTTTGTAAGTTTCCTATTTCCCTGATAAAAAAATAACAAACTAAATAGCGTCCATACCAAATCTCAAATCTCTAAGGTAGCGTTTTCCATCCCTTTTCCGCTTGCGTGACCCTTGGCAGCCCATTTCCATCAATTGGGCCTTTAATTTTTTTTAGCAAAATATTTACTCACTACAGTAGTAGTTATTTCTGATTTATTTGTTTGCAACTGAAAATAAATTGGCTATTAATAGGATTGAAAACCATGTAATAATAATCTGAATACAGAATGCAGATATTTTTACATTCAAAAAGCAAAAGTTATAATAAAAACAAACACCTTTAATTTATTTATAACTAAAGTAACTATTTTATTTTTTGAAATTGAAATCGAGCTAACTCCAAAACTTTTGTCTAATATTTTGTCTTGCACTGTTGGCACATGTAGCTCTTTCCACCATTAATTAAATAATTTGCGAACCCCCAAACTTCCTGGCATGTGCCCCTGGGAGTACGTGTAATCCACGTTGGGAACTGATGCTCTCAGGTATCTGTAAGTGGGCTAAAAGGCTCTGGAAGGACTTACAGATGGATTGTACTAAGTAGCTAACTGGGCAATCATCCAAATTCATTATCATACATGGTTTTATGTCATTTAGATTATTATTACTATCTACGTACTGAAAAGGAAATCTCGTGAAGCAGAAATAATATCAAGACATATATCCTAATCTACTTTTAGTTGGTTTTTGATTATCTGCCATTATTAAAGTCCATAGCGCCTTAATTGTATCCTCGAAAGTTAATGTTAGTATTTGCCCTTCTCTTCTCCTAAATTTTTCCTTATATTAAAGTCGTAATCATAAAATATATGTTTATCAAAAACAAGTAGCCAGTAAATATATGTACCTAGTACCATCCTATAGCGAATGCATGGACATTATTATTATTATTATTATTATTATTATTACCACATCTTACTACCCGTTAGAGTTATACGCACTTACGCTAATGTTGTAATGGTAGGGTGATTGTGAGATGAAATGGAGGACCTACAGTTTAACGTGGAATCCGAACCACGGTGAAGGCCTGGCATACCTCACATTCGCAAGATGTCTTGTCAGAGGTGAAGGAAGGGTTTGGTAATCAGATAAATCTATGCCGGTACCGAGGATTGAACCCCGGCTGCCAGTATAGAAGTCAGACACCTTACCCCTAGACCGCCAGGTCACCAGCATTGACATTTAAAATGATAATTTACGTAAGTTTGAACACATGATAATGATTTTATCATAAATATTTAACTGATTCATATTTATTTCAACTAGGTTGTCAATGTATTTATTGTGGTTGTTGTTGCATTGGGTTGTAGGGGATTGCGGGATTTGGATATGGTAAATGCAGTAAGTAGTGTGTCCGAAGAGAAAAAGTTGTTATTAATTCCAGGAAACTCATGACATATTCGAGAACGGTTGAGGTCACAATGTGAAGAAAGTTAAACTATATTAATACTGGAGAAAAATGTGATTTACTTTGATCAAAAAGAGTTTTGGTACAAGAAACTGCTAAGATACTTAACTCGTGTTCACTATAATCGTCCCTTTAAAATGTTTTAGATGCCCTAAATGATACACAATGTAAATATGAATATTTTTAAGACCCCACCCTACTATCTGTTAAGTTTGTACGCATATAAACTAGTTACGATAATGTGTTAGAAATGAGGGAGGTTCAACTTAAAGGAAGTGTACTCGTATTTGCATGAAGGGAGAGTGAAAAGCCATTATTAATAACCAACCTCAATACAACCGACTACCCCGTTATCGGAATATTGGTGTCATTGTGAGAATGGCTCCTTAGACCATGCGGCCACCAAAGTAAATAAAAATTAATTAATTAGCTATAGGTCTATGAATAAATAGATATATAGATAGATATAGCAGCATAACCGAGTTTGGGTTTGAGGTAATAAGTTTGATCCCCTTGATTAGTCGTTACTGGCACTAATGAAACATATTTAGCGGCGATGATTTAAAATTTCGCCACATTCAAATGTGACAGCCTCCAGCGTGAGAGTTTCAATAGGAGATTTACAAACATACGAGACTATTTGACGATTCATCAATTACTAACTTTACTATTGCAAGCTTCTACCGCATACAGTGCTGAATAATCCAACGCACGATGCTTGTACAAAGTTTTCTATCGGTCTTAGAACCCCTGTTTCCCGAAAATAAATGGGTCAGAAACTGGTCAACGCCATTTAAAATATTATGAATAGTGAAAATCTGTATTTTTTCTCACATTTCATAAGTCAAATCACATTATTTTTAATAGCACTGAGGGGATGGTGGGATTTCTCAGCGGTAGAAAAAGAGGCAGAGGTATGATTTTAATCGGTAAAACCGTTGACTATCCTATCTTCTACTACAGAGAGAAATACTTTGTATAAAACTAGGAATTGCCCCTCCAGGAATAAAAAAAAAATGTTTAAAAAAACTCTACCCTTCATGGCCATTTATAGGATATGCAGAAGCATCGCGCACGAATGGTAGTATACATGCACTCAGTTTGGAGTGTCGACATTCGGTAGATTCTTCTGGAAGCTTTAGAGGTTGTTGAAAATAAACATCTTAACAATCTTCCTTAGCACCAGTGATTTTTATCTTAGCCTAAGTGAAAGGTCTAACATATTTTTTTACCTTGACTCGTTTCATTTGTGGCTTTTTTTTACTCTCGAGTTTTCCATGTTCTTTTTTACAGGAAAATAAAAAGGAACTAAGCCATAGTTAAATCAATAAGTTAACTAGTTGACAACACTTGTTAATTTGTCTTATTGCTCATACAGACTATCTGCAATTACTTACACCAATGGGGTAGGAAATGTATCTGCATTTGCTTGGAGGTAGAGTGTTTAACTGTAAAGATAAAACCACTCTCAGAACACCCATCTTGGATTCGAATATCTCTCTAACATCGAAAATAAACCAGACTAGATAAGGCGGATGCCTTGGTCCGTGTGCCCACCGATGCGTGTAAGAAAGTTATTAAAACCTTCCCATAGGTTCTCATACACCTCGCTAATATAATTTAAATCGACTTCATGTGGCAGATTACTAAACTGTTTGAGGATATAATTAAAACTGTGTTTTGTATTAATTTTAAAGTATCAGGAAATGTCTACATTACCGTGAATCAACTGTATACAGCTCTCGTGTTAGACTAGACTACCTAAGATGGGGAGATTGGGGTTTGATTCCGGTTAGGTGCACTGAGGGTGGTTTTCCCTAAATGATTTTCCACTATCTATCCATACAAACGCGGGCGCACTTTCTTTCATTTAAAACTTGCCTAGTGCCCTAAATATTTGTGTAATTAGTACAGGCCGAATGGGTAGTAAGACACGTATCACAAATAAAACTTAGATAAGATAATATTATAACCTTTTAAAATTACCCTAGAAATTTTAATAAACTATATTCAAACGTTCTAAACTCTTTAGACAGAGTGATCATCAAGCAAAGTTTTTGCTCCCGAACAGACTCACTAACTTATCATTAATCATTTATCCACTATATTAGTGCTCCATTTTGTTTTTGTATATACATCTTATATTAAATATAGTCCTTAGAATTAACCTTCCTCAAATATCGGTATTTAAATTCCCCCAATTCTAGTAAAAATAATAATAAACAGAAAAAATAATAATATAACTTATCAAACTTAATTTAATTTTCTTGTAAAACTATCGATCACGACCACTTAAGTCTAGTTGAGTATCTATAAAAATTATTTTTTGTCAGCAATTGATACATTTGCGAGTTTAAAAGACGCAAAATATCGACAAACTAGTTTTCTTACGCACTCGACTGGAAATTCCTCCAGTTTCCGACCCTTGGTCCAAGACATCCTCTCGCAATAGGCTGGACTGCCGATGACAGGGAGATCGGGGTTTGTAACCTCTCTAGGGTGTATTGATGGTTGTTTTTACACATACGCTACAAGTAAATACACGCACACTTCCTGTAAATTAAACGTTCCTCGTTCCTAAAGTACCATCGTAATTAGTGCATACGCGTGATATATGAAAGAATTAAATTGGCGGCGAAAACTAAAACTTAGATCTAGGACGTCAGGGCCTTAAAAATCTACCTTAACGGCCGATTAAATGGAAAGTTAAGTATACTATTACGCTCGAATTGGTAAACATCATTAAGTTTTGTTTTGTGCAGTTCATTTGACAAGAGAAAAATTATGATGTTTAATTTTTATTTTTTATTTTAATAATTATTTTTAAGTTTAATGGTATTTTTTTAAAAATATCGTAAAACTGTCTCACTGGTCTTAATTCCATATTTATTTTTCAATACGATTGAAAACCTCGACACGATGCGACATCTGGTTTAAGCTTAGCCACCAAACTTAGCTAAAGTCCGTTCACCGTAGGAATTGTTTTCTGAAAGGCCTTTTTACCTACCAGAAATCTATTATATAGTAGGATATCGTTAGGAAAAAAGACCTTTCAGAGAGTAATTTCTACCGTGAATGGAGTATAGATGATATCCTATGGGTAAGACGAAATTATTAACGAATGGGGATACTAAATCTAGTATTATAATTATTGTGTTTCAGGCTTTCAAGAAAAGGGTACTCAAACCGACGACTCCGGCTCCAAAGACCCCGATTGACTATTTACTGATAGAGAAATATAACGAGTGTAAAGATCTTGAAGGCAATACACCAGAGCCAGGTAAGTCATGTGTTTTCAGCACCGCATCTTATTACCCGCTTGCATATGTAGGCCAATCAATTATACCAGTGTGTTAAGTATATAAAAGGTTGAATTTATATTAAGTGTACCCACATTTACAATAAAGGTAGACTGGAATTCTAACTCCAAGCTACACGTCATCATTAGTATAGTCTATTGAAAGAATGACGCTTTATACCATGTGGCCACCGAAACTGTGTCAGTCATGTTCTAGCTTGTATCAATTAAATAAAACCCTGCCGAGCTCAGGGTCACGTGTTCGATGTGTCATGGCCGATATAGTTATCAATGATGAAATTAGAGTTTCCACTTTCAAAATGGTATCTCAAAATTCTTAAAATTCTTAACATTTGGTAAATTTTTTAAAAACTAAAATTAAGTCAAGTTGCTAATATAATCAATTTTTTCCAAAATGTTACGTTAAAAAGCCCGAATATAAAAATGAAATGTCATGACACAATCTTACATATTCTCTCACACAGTCGGATATAGCTTAGAGTGAAAAATGTTCAAAAATAGGTTATTATTAAGCTAACCTACAAGGGGTCTTCCTCGGATAAAACAAACATATTATTTTGATAAACACATGAAGCGTATTTTTAATTAAGATTTTTAAAAACCTTCTCAAAGCCGTTTCTAAGAATTTTCAAATTCCAAAATAAATCATCAGTAAACAACCATCATATATTTTTTTTTTTGTAGAAAGGGTTGAATTATTTTTTATCCAGTATAAAACGACACCGATTATTTTTTCAAAAGAAATTTTAAGAGATACCTTAATTTCAAAATTCAAAATGTCACTGGAAAACTAATATTTATTATGATTATATATATATATATAATTTTAATGCAAAACACTCCCCAGATATTCATTTTGAACATATAGCCATAAAAAAAATTGAAATATTAATTGTTTACAAAAATCAATCACTATTAAACACTCTTACATCAATTTATCGTGTGAAATATTTCTAAGATAACCATTCGTATGAAAATTGTTTGTTATTTTCGAAAAACTTATGAATTTTCACAAACCAGTAATTAGTTTTTGTGTAAAACACATATCCAAATATCGATATTGAGCAAATTCGTTAGAGCGAGTTTAAAAATTCTTAAATGTTCTAAAATTAGTTTCAATTAGTAAAATTACCTTAAGACTAAGGATATAATTCAAATCGCTAGTTCGACCCGAGACATGACTATATAAATTCTAAATATCCCTTTTGAACACAAATTCATTACACCGTTTCGTTTGAAGCCTCAGATACAGATAAACAATACACACGATTTGGTTTGGTGGTCTAACGTCAAGAACGCTCATAATCCTGAGGAATTTCCATAATTACGAGTTTTTTTTTTTCTAAATGAGAAAGTAAAAACTAATTATACAAATTCATATATATTTTTGCGATTTTCCTGTAATATGCATTTACAATAATCCTAGAATAATTTTTATGACTCATTTGACATCCATTACAATGGTCATTATGGGCTAATTTCTAAGTCGGACTTAGTGGTTCACAAGTGCGGCTTGAAACCAATATTTAATATATATATAAAATCCTTTTTTATATATATATAAAATCATAAATATAATATTACTAGGTAATAATCTTAGTTTTTTAATCAATATAATGTTCATATTTATAAATCAAAATATAAAATAATTTAATTATATTATCAATAAATTAAAAAAGTTTACTAATTCAACGAAGCAAAACAAAGCTTAGTACGCCAATGCCGGGTTAGATTCCTGTGTCCAGTTGCCATTTTTCAATTTTCAGAATATGATATCTGAGGGTTGTAATCTCTCACTAAATGCTTACACAATAGCTTCGGTTATTTGATTCTTAAAACGAAGTATACCCAATTTCGCCAAAAGTATCGACCTAAGTATTGAATATAAGCTATTTAAAAAAGAAATTAAACGTATAATGGTTTTAAAGTAGTGAACTAAATGTAGAGAGTATATCTTTGAAGTACCTCTTAAATAAATGTAAATTAAGGTAGGGGTTAAAAATAAGTTATAAGTTAAGTTTAAATAAAATATGAAACCGACTCATTCCGTTGTGGCCTAGGTAGGGGTCGTCTTGTGTTTGTTATCCAGCTGCACTTAAGACGCATTAAGTCTACCAATAAACTGGATTGCTGGTGATGATGTACTTAATGTTCGAATCTCGGTTGGTTTGTGGTTTTCACATTCACTCACCATGCTAATTGTAGATGCATTTATTTATAATTTTTTTCCCCATCTGTTTTATTTTCTAATATATAAAATTGTAAAGAGATTTTACATTTTAGTTACGTATTATCTTTACATCCTTATACTTTTAAAGTATATTTGGCCCAACGGATTCCGCCATCTTTGATGCAATAACCAACCCTTTCTTTTTCGAGTGGTAGTTTATCTTCTTTTAATCACTATTTTTGTAAAGAACGCTAGTTATAATAAATTGTTCAACTTGTTCAATTATATATTTTTAGATGATCTTGTCAACTGCAAGAAAGTGGGTGGTATTCCAAAATCAGAGGGTGGAAAGGTAAATTAGATAAAAAATCTGCTTTGTTATTTAGATTAATAGTATATTTATTATTTTACTATAAAAATAATATTTTTAAATTCCAAAGCCCTGAAAGTTCGAGTATTACCAGGTTACTAAATTTTAAAATTGATTATAAAGACTAGTATATATATTGATATTTTTTAAAAGTAGTCCTTTGATTAATATATTTGTCTTGATTAAAATAATGTAATAAATAGGTCATGGTAAAATTTTACAAATATTAATAAACTAATAATATGTCAATTTATTTGCAGTGTCTTGCAACCTGTATGATGAAGAGTGCTGGGTTGGTAAGTCATTGACAGTTAATTTTTAAATAATATTATGTGACATACTAATGTAGATTACTCATTAGGTTAAATAAAAATGTTCAAAATTGTAAGGTATTTTATTATTTAATGGGAATAAGCAGTTATCATTCATATAATCTAAGTATGTGTGGTTCCCGTATGATTGTAGATTTAACTCTCTTTGCTCGTGCGTTTTCTTTGCAAATTTATGTAAGCTAATGTAATTCCAGAGCCGTTTTTTGATAGGTCTTACCGTTTAACCACAAGATACCTCCAAAGAAAAGTCCGCACCGACTTTAAAGTTGCTCCTATATTTTGAATTTTTTTGGGGAATTAAGAATTAATTTTTTTAACTTTTTGGAATTTTCCCGCCAGTTACAGGTTAAAATCTATAAGTTTGCCAAATTTAAAGTTTCTAGCTCATCTGGAAGTGGGTAAATATTAATGTCAGTAAGTGGTTCAGCCATGTGGCTTCATAGTAGTATAATATAATTGCCGGGCTTCCCCCAATTTTTTTTCTCTAAATGTATTTTATTGATAAATTTACTAGTAGTTCCGTGAACAGTATGAAGCTACTGCAGGGTTAACATTACTTTTTTGGATTTAAATTTGGAATAATTTCTTTAACTTCTTCTTAGATTATAGTTTGATAAATTTTCTTGGCAATCAAGTTAGACAGTAAAAAATTAATGCTGTTCTAAGTAGTATATTATATTCCTAAATAAGAACCATGGTTTACGTGGTTTAAGTAGTCATTCTCACAATATACGTCGAAATTTACAAATTTATCAAAGCAAGCAGCGACAAATTCTCGTTGAGCACGTAGCAATCTGAGAGAGACAATTAAGGTGATAGATGTCTACACTGCTCTAGTATATTATAGTTAGTATTTTGCTTTGGTCAGATCCACACTTAAAATACGGTCAACTTTAGAAAATGAGGAAGTAATAATTAATAAGGCCGAGTAATTTAACAGAGTGAGAAACTATACGGTCAACATAATGGTGAAAGTAGAGTTAACGGTATAAAATAATAATGATAACTAGTCTAATAGGATAGGGTTGAGGAAGGAAGCAGGATAGTCAACATTTAGGTATATACCTAAATTTTGACGGTCGGAAGTGACAGTTGATAAACACATGTTTTTGCAGATCATATGGTTCGGTGTAGGGATACGTTATTTGGTCTGGTAGATTTTCAAAGCCGTCAGCTGTCAGTCAGCACCAAAGAAGCCATGGGGCTACTGTAGTATTCTTTCTTCTTATGTAAATCAGACTAACCACTCTCCACGCTGTATTTTGTTCCAGGTAGATGATAACGGCCAGTTCTCGGTGAAGGGCTGTCAGGAACTTGTCAAGAAGATGTCTCCACATCTCGCTGGACCAGCTTCAGATTTCTTTATCTTAGAGTGCGAGAAGAAAAGTGTGTATATACCTTTTTTTACTTTCTCGCTATCTTACAGTAAAAATAATTATTGTGATCATAAAAAAAATCAAACTCGAGATTTCGATGAATCTTGACGTTTCATGACCAACCCCGTCTCTCCCAGGGTTGAAACTTGGTATCTGAGGTTTTCATAGGGCTGCTCCGAAATATTTATGGAATTGGATATCCAACCCTAAAATGAGGGGTAGTTTTCTTAAGTGCGGAAAGAGAAAAAAAATCTATTTTATCAAAATCGGCTTTAACGATATTATAAAATTTTATTTCTAAGTTTAAATCAAAATTACAAACCAGATGGTTACTTTTAACTTTTCGTCAAAATGACCTTAAGGGTTCCGGTCTGATGCGTAAATTCTAATTTCTAATTTTATCTCCGCGAGTCTTTGAGATATGAAATTACTTATTTTGCATACATATAAATATATTTATAATAAAAATTTTTTACTTGAAATATATTTTTATAAAACCAAAAGATTTCAGGCAATACGCAAATATATTTATTTTTTAACATTTCCAACACTTTTAGGTTAAGTATTACAACCGTCAAAAATTCTAACCCGAGATGTTGATGGATGTCGACGTTTCATGGACCCACAAACCCTAAAAAGTGGTTTTTGCAACGCCATCTGTCTGTGTGTCTGTCTAACACTAAAATGAAAAGCAATTATTTATGAAAGGGTGAGAAGAGAACAATTAAATTTTCTCAAAATCGGTTATAACGATTTTGATTAAAATTCGTATCTAGGCGTTGATTAAGGTTATAACACATAAGTCGTTTTTCATTTTCCCATGAAAATTACTTTTAGGGTTCTTTAGAGAAGCAAAAAGGTCTATATCTCAAAAATGCTATGGTTTTATTTATTGATATTTGACCCGTGATACGGTGCCAATTAAGATGATAAGGATTTATAATGAGATAATGCCCTGTTGTTGAGCACTACCTTATAACGATGTTGGGGTTTACGGTGGTAACAACACGAGTATGCCTTATTGCGTACTTGCCCGCCGTCACTTGATCTGATTATTTCTTATAATTAATCTTATGGAATAAACAAGACTTTTAATGTTGGACACGGTTTTATTTATGTGATATTATGTAATACATTTTTTGTTAAAATTGTTTTTCTGTGATCTTACACGTTCCGCGCTCTGAGTACCGTGTGCTGTGCTGATTTATGTTACTGCTATATATTCATACGCACAAGCGGCTTGCTTCTTGGACCCCTTGTCGCCAGTGTCAAAACCAACTAATAGAAATAGTCCTGGCGACAGGTGCTGTGATTACTGGCTTCCTATTGGGTAGAGGGAGCCAGCGAGTCACAATATTTTGGTAAATACTACGAAGTTTATCTTTGAAAGAAAAAATAAATTCTAATGTCATTATTTCTGAAAGTCACGTGATTCTCTATAGATAAATCATTAAAAGGATACTTTACATACAATACCTTTTAAAAAAAAACGCACTTCATTCATGACTTTTTTAATATATGAGAGGGGTCCAAAACAGTATTATTACAATCTCAGTAATTATTTGAGATAATAAATAACTTATCAATGTAAACTTTTAGTAATATTAATTAAGTAATAGTTAATTCGTTTAATTTCTTGAAGGATGGTGCGCGCTTTCCGCCCCCCCCCCCCCCCCCNNCCCCCCCTTCCTGGATCCACCTCTGGTACAACAATAATCTATCGCTTTCATTTTAGACTAATAGTCAATGGTTACCTAATTTATTGGTCAAAATGTATAAAAGAGAAATTCAATAGCAATGCGACAACCATAAGATTTCATCCCCTAATAAAATGCCGAAAATTGCAACCGGAAGTCAAAATTTTAATACAAAGTGTTGACCCTAAGGTGCTCGATATCGATATTTTTTATTGGCCCAAATATAAAATTGAAGATTTTAATTTTTTTCAAATAAAATTATAAAATTTAAACCCGTAAATCAAAAAATGTTTTACGTATGTATAGCGCAATTTGCTCTCGGACTCGCTAGTGTATATTATATTGTATTATATAATGAATTTAAGTAAATATATCCATTTTTAAGAAATAGAGCTAGCTAGTCCGTGTGGAGTTCGGTACAATTTATTTTTATTAATCTCGAATCTTAATAGCCAATTGGGCTATACATTTTTAACCACGATAATAGAGTAGTATAATGTAGGGAAGAATTGAGAGAACATAAACATACAACCGTGCGGAGGAAGAGAGTGAAACTAGTTAGAAACATCTTCCGTACACCCGGCCAGGATTGATTTTTATGTTTTTTTAAGTTCCTTTCCATAAATTTTTACTGTTTCCAATCTATGGCCTGGGTCAGTTTTTGTTATTAAAGTAATATATTTTCCACTACCAGCTGATTAGGCCTGTCGTAGCTTCATATGGCTTACAATATAACTTATGATTAGGACAGACACAACATCCAGTCTCCATAAGTTAAGTTATCATTATGAAAGTGTAAAGCCACATTTCACCAATAATAGATTTTTTTGGTCATGCCGAGAATTGAACTCAGGACCCTTAACTCAGTAGATAGACATGTTACCGACTGAGCTAAGGTGTCATAATAATAATAAGAAGAAGAAGAACACATACAGTCTGTGTTATGTCTTACGGCATGTCAATCCATATTGTCAGTGAACTTAGACCGACAATGCGCCCTTTCCTTTGCCCCCTCCTTCAGCTCTGAGAAATTTCTTCTTTCCTTAAAGTCATTCAAAATTTAAATCCTCCTTCTAAAGCTTCTGTTTCCCTCAATATTACCATCTGCATTATACTCAATAAAGTATTAGGATCATATTATATATTTTAAAGAGAGTGGATATTTTCTTTATTTCAGTTGGTAAAGTCGTTGGAAAGTGTGATGTAGCACCAAAAATGATCGCCTGCTTTTCCATGATGAAGGTAAATAAGCTCACATTATTTGAATATGTTTACATTAATATTAACTAGCGGCAGCCATTTAATCTGCATAGTAATTTAAAAATATTGAAGTTAAACATTATCTAAATATATTTGAAAAACATATATAATTTCGTTTATGAGCGTCAAATTTAATTATTTTATAAGAAATGTAATAAAATTATTCGGTAGTAGTTATTATAGTGTTATTTTTTATGTGAAAGTTGTAACGTTTCCACCTTTGGATTATTTTCTTAAATAATACTACTCATCATTGATTGATTGATGAGGGCAAAATATATTTATATAACAAGCCATTTTAATCAAACATTTATGCTTATTAAATTAACTTAATAGAATGATTGGTTAATATATTCCTCGATTCCACCGGTTTTTCAATTAAAAACTGGAACCGGTTTTGTTATCAAAGTCGGTTCTAAGTTCTGTGTTTTATTTTAGATATTTAGTGAGAAAATCCTTTACGTATTATAACAATTAGCCAGAAATTGAATTTTGTATTTACCAATGTTACTAAATACAATAGTGATGGAATAGGGTTTGCAAATAAAACAATTAAAACACTAAACAAATAAAGTCAAACTATTTTGCGTATTTATAGTATTTTAAAATATTAATGGTTATTTATAAATAAATAAAATATGATAGACCCTAACGGGTGAATGAACTTAAAATATATTGAATTTTTTTTTTTTAGATGACCATCATTCCAAAAATGTGAAGAAATACCTACTGGACACTTTTTAAATAAATGTGGATATTAAATAAAGAAGATTTTTTTTTGCTTAACCTACCATAATCTATTTTACTCTATTATTTCTAGAATACAAATTATGTATCAAAAACCAAAACACGTTTTTTTTAAAGTAAAATAGTTCTTAATCTCAAAGTATATTTTAATTCAATATATGAAATAGTTGGTTAGTTAACGACAGTAACGTTTAAAAAACTTGTATTTGAATGAAATAAGTTCCAAATATATTATATAAATAGCTGAAATAATTTTTAAAGAATTTGTAAACCTATCGCATACCCTCAAATATTTCAATATAGTTTTGTTACCCGCATCGGTATTAGCAAGATGTAACGCACCACTTTTGTGTTGGAGTAGGTTGCCGGCTCCGTGGAGATTGGGGCTGGAACCCTGGTCGGTTTTTACTCCCTCCACTCAAATCCTGATACATTTACTTCAAAATTCAACCTTACACGTTCCTATTCAATCATCAGCATGCGTAAAGTCCGAGCGGGTACTAAGATATATATATATATATATATATATATAAATATAGTGGCAGCCTTGTAACTAGAAACAGTATTTTATGATTAATTTTAATCCTTAGTCTTTTTCACATTGCGATAAAGAGAGATACATATTAAATGTTAAAGTTTCACTCTTAAACTATTTTACTCAAAAACAACATTGATGAATACCTTCCTATGTGGTCGCATGGTCTAAGGCAATACTCTAACAGTAGACTAGACTGCCTATGACGGCCAGATCAAGATTCGAATCTCAGTCGGGTTTACTGAGGGTGTTTTTTTCCAAAATGGGTTTACATTCTTGTTCCACGCCAATGCAGGTACACTTCATGAAAGTTAAGTAAGAGCGGTGCTAAAACAATGATGAAATATTTCAATGTTTTATCTAAACCGTGTACAGCCATCAATAATGTGTATGTACAACATTTTTTTATATGAATATCAAATTAAGTAACGTAACATATTTTAGAAACTAATCAGATCTGTATCTTAACTTACGTTTGGATAAGTATAGTGAATTACTGAAAAACAAAATAATAATGACATAAAAGTAAATAAAATATAGCAACATAAAAACACTTCAATCCTTTCCAAAAAATAGTCTGAAACAAGTTATCAAAGTATATCAACAATTAATTCATTCCTCCTCACTGCGACAGATACAAATTATTTCAATAACAAAGATCTCTTTTAAATAAGTAAATCATTAAACAATATTAGATTAATTTAATATGTTGAAAAAAATTAAAATATAAAAATCACGCTTCGCTCGCTATCTTATCTCGCACGCTTATGCTCGTTCGCTGTCTTATCTCGCACGCTTAGCTCGTTCGCTGTCTTATCTCGCACGCTTAGCTCGTTCGCTGTCTTATCTCGTACGCTTAGCTCGTAATCTTATCTCGCACGCTTAGCTCGTTATCTTATCTCGCACGCTTAGCTCGTTATCTTATCTCGCACGCTTAGCTCGCTGTCTTATCTCACACGCTTAGCTCGTTATCTTATCTCGCACGCTTAGCTCGTTATCTTATCTCGCACGCTTAGCTCATTATCTTATCTCGCACGCTTAGCTCGCTATCTTATCTCGCACGCTTAGCTCGTTATCTTATCTCGCACGCTTAGCTCGTTATCTTATCTCGTACGCTTAGCTCGTTATCTTATCTCGCACGCTTAGCTCGTTATCTTATCTCGCACGCTTAGCTCGCTATCTTATCTCGCACGCTTAGCTCGTTATTCTTATCTCGCATGCTTAGCTCGTTATCTTATCTCGCACGCTTAGCTCGTTCGCTGTCTTATCTCGCACGCTTAGCTCGTTCGTTGTCTTATCTCGCACGCTTAGCTCGCTGTCTTATCTCGCACGCTTAGCTCGCTGTCTTATCTCGCACGCTTAGCTTGGTCACGCACACGCTATTGCTTATATATCATTATTGTTTAAATAACCAGAAGAATGACACCAAAATGCAAAAACTAATGCACAAATAATAACACTAGAAAAAAAAGGGAGTCTCCATATAAATTAAAAGAAAAGTTAAAAATAATTAGGAAGTATACAAACGGGAAAACTGTAAAAAATTGCTCGTGAAACATATCGCCCTATTTAAACAGTTAATACGATAGTGAAGGACAAATATCGTATTGTTGAAAGCACGAAAAGTGCGGTAACGTTGAAGAACACTATTATTACTAAGAAGAGGTTGGGTTCGATTTCAGAGATGGATAAATTATTTTATCACAGGGTCAAGGGCCTGACACAGATGCGGATACCGTTGAGTTTCCTGACTATCCAGGAGAAGGTTGAATCTTTACACAAGGATTTACAGGAGAAGGTTGAATCTTTACACAAGGATTTACAGGAGAAGGCTGAATCTTTACTCAAGGATTTACAGGAGAAGGCTGAATCTTTACACAAGGATTTATAGGAGAAGGCTGAATCTTTACTCAAGGATTTACAGTAGAAGGCTAAATCTTTACACAAGGATTTACAGGAGAAGGCTGAATCTTTACTCAAGGATTTACAGGAGAAGACTGAATCTTTACTCAAGGATTTACAGGAGAAGGCTGAATCTTTACACAAGGATTTATAGGAGAAGTCTGAATCTTTACTCAAGGACTTACAGGAGAAATATGAATCTTTACACAAGGATTTACAGGAGAAGGCTGGCATCACTGACATTGAGGGTACATTTAAAGCTAGTGCTGGGTGGTTCGAACAATTCAAGAAGAATACAAGCCTGCAAAACGTCAAGGTCACGGTTGAGGCAGTAAGTAAGTGCATTTTCCGAACTTCTGGAAGAAATAATTAAGTAAAGGAATATTTGCCTTAGAAACTAATTAATGTCGATGAAACGACTCGATTTTGGAAGAGGATGCCAGCACGGACATTTATTTCAAAGGTGGGAAAACCTATGCCTGGATTCAGGATCGCAAAAGATCGGATCACTGTTATGGTTGGTGGTAACACTAAGGGGACTTGAAACTTAAACCACCTGAAGTGTACCATTCTCAGAGACCCGTGCCTTTAAGAACATTGACCAGAGTATGCTGCCCGTAATCTGTAAATCCAACACCAAGGCTTGGGTTACACGAGCGCTGTTCGGAGACTAGTTCAATTGGTTCAATAACCATTTTGTTTCCCAGGTGAAAGAGTATTGTGCCGGGAAATAAATCCCTTTTAAAGTGATTTTCCTTCTGGAAAGAGTCCCTGGCCACCTAGAAGAGTTTGATTACCTGCCTCCTAGAAAATCCTCACTGCTGCAACTAATGGATAGCAGAACACCTTTCCTCTCCATAAATATTATATGGCCCCAGTAAATTTCATTTTCTAATTTGAGGTTGGCGACACTGTAACACGTTATTTACATACGTCGATACTGGGTATTGTTTACTATTTTATATTTCTTGTATTTTTACGTTTTACAAACACAATCGTTGTTTATAATCGTTCCACATCAACATTTTGAATTTAAAAAAACTACAATTCAGATACAGTATTACAAATTAAAAATCTAAAAATGTGACTTACGCAAAATTTGAGTTATGTAACGGACCCAAAAACATACGGTCAGAGGATAACTGGAACTGGGGTTTTGTTTGAAATTATCTAATAGAATTAGAGCTTTTATAATGAAGGTGCTAACATCTACTGGACAGCCCTTCACTGTGACGTCACGGAATCAGTGTCCAGGCCCGTAGTAGGAGGCTCTAGTTCGTACCCCAGCCGGGTGTAATGAGGGAATATTTGCTTCAATTCAACATCTCACAAACCTTTCGGGTTATACGCATATGTACTAATAGCGCTATTAAGTACAAAGAAGTTTGAATTTAAAGAAAATATGCACGCATTTAATTTGGAATAAACCAGTATTCTTATGTATACATACCCAGATTTAAATCATGTCAGGATTTGAAATTCGATCACTGTAAACATAATCTCTTTCTCAAAGTAACACTAAGATTATGACTGGATTGATAGTTTTAACTGAATCTAGTTGAATAAATTAAAAATCAAAGAAGTTTTAAAGCTTAATGATTATTTTAAGTTCACAATAATCTTATTTCCTCGATTATTAAATGTAAGGTACACGTATAAAGGGTTGAAAGATTCTTCCATTACATGTCCTGGAAGATACTTGGCCCAAATCAGTGGCTTGAGATATGATAGCACGCCAAGCAGGGTAAATACACCATGGTCCATACCTAAGGGTATGAAATATTCATGGGTTTAACCCGTCCCCTCCCTACCTAAACCCGTCCTCGAACGAGCATTCAACTGTGTGTGTGTGTGTTTTAAGATATATAGTTGAGTTACATGTGGCTTGTTTTGATGACATAGAAGAAGGGAAAAGAGGTAAGAAGGTTTTCTTTACATGATTGCCTCATAGATCGTGGATTTGAATTTCAATCATTTTCAATCCGGTTAAGTTTTTTTTTATTGTAGATCGTGAGCAAAGAAGATATATAGGAATTTCCAATATTGTACAATATACAGGTGTTAAAACAGCTGTAAGCCTTTTGAAAAAAAATACATATTTTACTGCATTAGTATATTTTATTTACGTCCTCTGCGTTTTTATTCCCACATGGGTCAACTGGATAATTTATATTAATTAATCAGGAATGGTTTAAAAAGGTATAAATATGAAGTTTACCCCCATTTGCGTTAAGAGAAAGTGGATAGCCATTAAGGATTAAACATTTTAGAACACGTGACAAGGATTACAATTGCGACCTCCCATCATCTCCGGCAAACCAAACTAGCCTTCCAACTTAATCCGTCTTCCTCCGCGTGTGCACTGGTGTTGATAAGTGCATGTGTTACTTTATTAATTATTAACTCATAAAATGCACACACACAAGGTTTTAGACATCTAAATGCCTCCATTACTGAGGGTGGCTTTACACACGTGATTTATGACTTTCCTTTCGATAGTTTATCCACACATGAAAGCATAATTTGCACAAACAGCCATCATAGTGATTTTAAAATAGCTGTACTAGAAGATTGAAGGGGAAAAAAATGAAAGGACAAGAGCTAAGGTCAGTATTTTGGCAATTTTTTTTAATGGCTAAACTTATTCAAAAGTTAATTTTTTAATTTTTGTCACTAAGAAACTCAATAAAATAAAATAATCAATATTTGTTACTAGTATAGTATCTTATTTAAAATTATGGTCTAGAAAATAATTTAATACGGTATTTAATCTTAAGAAGTATATCGATCAATCCTCAGCATCGACATGTAATCAGCTGGCAATCAGAGCCAGTTGTAATCAATGTCACGACCAGTCTAACCTCGACTCCCAACACAAGATGAGAGGGATAATTAATGGTAATGAACGCCTATAGGAATACAGAACAGCTCGGAAGCGTGTGCCACAGTTACAATACCTTAGTCGGGTCACATGGGGCCGCGATTTATTCTCAGTGGGTAGGTAGTATTTATAACAAAAACACTTTCCAAGGCCAAATAGATTTTTTTTAAATCTTCAAAGGTACATTTAGTTTAATTTTATATACTTATTATTGATGATTATTGATCATTGCTGAGTTTGGACATCACATTAGATGAATAAACCGAACGGGTTGTGAGACATGGTAAAACTGTTGAAAATTAAAATTAACATAACTATTGAAGTGATATTTTATTTGTTTGTAAAAATGTTCATGTCAAAAAAAACCACTCAAATTTCTCTTTTCTCTCCATCTCATATTAACATGATTATATATAATTAAGATAATGTATATTTTCGTGTCCCGGCAAAGATTTATCTGATTACCAAACCCTTCCTTCACCTCTGACAAGATATCTTGTGAATGTGGGGAGTGCCAGGCCTCCAACGTGGTTTGGATTCCACGTAAAACTGTAGGTCCTCCATTTCATCTCACTAATCACCCTACCATTACACATTAGCGTAAGTGCGCATAACCCGAACGGGTAGTAAGACGCGGTGATAATAATAATAATAATATTTTTTCGTAACAAACTTTAATTTATTTAATCGCATAGAACAATTAATAATACAGTAGTATTCTTTTTTTAAGTAGCTTAAAATATACAATTAACTGTAAGTGATAGAGTTATAAGATTTTGCTGTTTTTCCTAGTAAATTGATTGACGCATGAGGTCATTCGGCCACTAAAGCGTGTTTTTAGATTTACATTATTTAATTTTTTAGATTGAATAAGAAATGGCAGAAGAATTCCTAAAATATGTTTTTTCTCAGACTGAAATTGCATATTAAATAATTCAAGTTAGTTAAAAAAACAAGAGCAACAATTTGGATTAATTTTTCAACACTGTTTTGTGTCCAAAAAAAAATGTTTTTTTTTTCGTGAATGTATTATTTTCCGTTCAGGCTATCCGCATCTAACCACGTCATTGGCTATGGATGAGGACGTTAAAACTTGCAGGGAATATATTCGCATTATGTAAAAACACCCTGAGTGCACACAACCGGGATTCGAACAATAATATCCCCCATCGCCGAAAAATTAGACTAGACGTTTTGGAAGTTTAGTCCATGTGTCCACCAATTTGAGTAATAACATGGTAAAATAAAACTAAATTATAAAATCAATCACTTTTATTTCATTCATTGAAGAACTAGCATAGAGAGGATTTTGTATTTGTACGTGAAATACTAAAATTACGATTTATGCTAATGGTTTGAGGATGAGAACGGCAGTTTTATAGAAAACTCGCTTTGCTCGGTGAGGGCTCCACCCCCAACCCCCAGTGGGCTTTCTTTGCCAGTGGATGTAAACTAATGTAATTCCAGAGCAGTTTTTTGATAGGTCTTACCGTTTAGCCACAAGTGACCTCCAAAGAAAGGACCGCACAGACTTTAAAGCTGCTCCGTCATTTTGGATTTATTTTGGGGTTACATTCTTTTCTTTTTTTAACTTTTTGGAATTTTCCCGTCGGTTACAGGCTAGAAGCTATAAGTTTGTCAAATTTCAAGTTTCTATCTCATCTGGAACTGGGTAAACATTAATCTCAATGAGTGAGTCAGCCATGTGGCTTTATATTAGTATATTATATTATAAAATTCACCCAGATTGGCGTGTAAATATAATAGGAAAACTACGATAGTAAATAATATTTGTAAAGAAACCCCTAGGTCACTTATATGGGACTCAAAACCAGCTCCGATACAAGTTTAACGTCTTGTCCGTTGGTGCACGTATATTTTAGTGTGCATTTTATATCTTTAGTCAATATTTTGTTATTAGTAAAACTATAGCGAGTGCTGACTTCAAACACTTGTTTTTACAGTGGCGCTAAGAATCCATATCAATAATTTAAAGTTTCAAACAACATTATACATTCAGGTAAAAAAAACAGGTTAAATGAATTACAAAATTGAATGGTAATTAAATTTAAATGTTTATACTAGAATGATTGTATGACTAATATATTTTCATCACTTTAGAACAAACATTAAAGTGCTATCAAATAAATTAAACACGTCGTTTCTAGATGGCGGATTTTGACTTAAATACATTCATTTGACTTGGCGGTATTTCATGAATTGAAGCTTAAGAGCGTTCGTTCTTCGTAGCAGGCTCAACTCAGATCACATCTGCGCGCGCGCGCGTGTGTGTGTGTGCGTGCGTGCGTGCGTGCGCGTGAGAGAGAGAGAGGTATGGGAGTAAAAGGGAAAAGAAAAGACCAAGATATGCCAGAAATGTGTGCAATGCATTCGTATTTGAATAATTACTCGAAATTTCCCACGGTGACGATGGGGAACAAAGCGACAAAAGTTTTTGTTAGTAATTACAATAGGTCTCTAATAAGATCGAATAAAGATTTGTGCACAATGCTTAGCTGTGAAGACATTCTAAAATGGTTAAAAATAGACTTTTCAATGCAGTTTTTTTTATCTAAATATAATTTAATATAATCGGTAATGATCCACGTAAAATAATGTTCGTTTAAATCTACGATTTCCATTCAACTGTATCGCAGAGTTGATTGGTATGTGATGCACGCTCGGGTTACCCCCTTTAGCCTGCCAGTGACGACACGGTACAGCACCGTTAAGTGAAATGGCGGAGGTCACGTCATAGCCACACTAACGGGATCAATCTCCAGTTTACATACAATATTACATTACTGTACAATCTATTGAATTAACCTCGTCACAACTAATCTAATCGGTTAGGTTAAATCCTTCTCTTCATATTTGGAACAGTGAATCACGCAACAGATGAGGAGTACGATGATTATTGTTAGAAATTGGCTGTAGGGAAATATTGTTGGAGAGCCTGGGATGTTTCGACCTGTTGCGGCCATGTTTGGGTAAATATTAATTGTCTTCATACTTGTATCAGGATTAAGTAGGAATAACCCTATAAAAATATATCTATTGCGTTCAAAATTGATGGTATTTTATTATATCATTATTAAGCGTTTGTGTGTTTTGATACATTGTAACAAATTTGACAGCTGCTCGTCATATTAATTGACACATTAATATATTAAAACAGTTCTTTTGACAATTATTGTAACTGCCGGATAAGGTTCTCTTTGCAAAAATACTTCTATAGTTTTGGATGAAATACATTGCAGGTCCATCATTTCACATTTACCCCCACCTCTCTATACACAACTAACCCTACTCTGACGTACAACCAATAAGAATGAAAGGGAGTATTATACTAATATAAAACCACATAGCTGACTAACTCACTGACATGATTGTTTACCCACTTTCAGATGAGCTATAAACTTGAAATTTGACAAACTTGTAGCTCCTGGCCTGTAACCAACGGGAAAATTCCAAAAAAATTAAAAATTAAATTTTAAACTCCCGAAAAAAAATTAAAATAACGGAGAAACTTTAAAGTCGGCACAGACCTTTCTTTGGAGGTCTCTTGTGGCTAAACGGTAAGACCTTTCATAAAACGGCTCTGGAATTACATTAGTTTAAATACATTTCAGAGGTCGTATTTCATATCATTGTATTAGTCTTAAAAACGAACCTGTCTATTATTGAAACGGGAGTAAGTACAACTTATAAATGATGGAAAGAGACAGTTTATATTTTAGACGACTGCTAAAGTACAATAAAAGCACATTAAAGGGATTATTAAATATTATACTTAACCCCAATAATTATATAAGAAGGAAAAGTAAACAAACCCAAATAGCCATTTGTTAGAATGCTTAAAACCCAATAGGTGTATAGAACCTTAGCTGAAGGAACACTAGTTTTCACGTTTCCATACTTCATATTATTAATTTAAATAAAACCCATATTAAACAATAATACAAGTTTAGGTACTATAATAGTGTACAGACCGATAGCCATAAACAATTTTTAAAATGTGATAACAACTTACGATACTTACACTTCCTCGTTAAAATCTAAATTTAGGGTGATCGTAATAATAACTGTTAACTTCATTTTAAATATATAAAACATTAAAAAGTAAGCTAGTTGAAATATTTTAGAGTAATTGCAATAATTAGTGTACACATTCCCATTAAAAATAAACAGTGAAAATTACTTCAATGCTGAAAGTACACTTGAGTAATTAATGACTATTTAATACGTAATTATTTAAAATCAGTGTTTTTTACTTAAAATACTTCCCCAAGAAAGCAAAGCAAATTCTAGAATACAATAATTATAATAATCCCCTAAAATTCATTTGGTCAACTCAATTTTGTATTTAAATAAATTATAACATATTACACAAGACTCATGGGTATAGTAACTTATATTTTCATTTGTGCACTTGTAATACAAGGCAGTTATAGGAATTTATATTTGGTGAAATTCACTAATATAAATTGTCATCTTTTAGAGCTGATCTAGTTTTAATCCCTAAAACATATGTTTTGTTTGTGTTCACTGAGATAATTTCTAAGAGTGTTTTCACAGAGTTGTCAAAAAAAAACTTCTATTAATTTTGATTTACCATTGTTTAACAGAGAGTGTTATCTCGTAAATGATAAGGTAAACTAATATCTAGAGCCATTAGTGTTGCTTACTAAAAGCTATTAAACTTGGGTGTATTTAGCGACGGTAGTTAACACAATCGATACCACGTTAATTACCAAATTTCCTGGAGCTAAGAGGTTAAAATCGAGAGTGAAAATTATTGCTGGTTTCATCGTTTTTCATATACAAGATTTTCACTTAATTGTTTGGAGTTTATTTAACGTATAAAGATAAAAATCAACATGGTTTCTTATTATTTCAGACATATAAGGTCTCTAGACTTCCCTCTAGTCGAAAATAAACATTTTCTCCAACCATTGTTTAATATTTTCTAAAATTATATGAAGGCGTTAGAGGAGAATTAAAATTAACTTAGTATAACACCTATAAAAAATATAAATTTCTCTAATAGAGGTGACGCTACAGAGATAAATTATTAAATTAGAATATAATTTTAATTCACGTGTCTCACAAAGTGATAAAGGATTATGTATCTGCAAGATCAAATTCCTAATATCTGAATTAACTATACGTTTTAATTAGAAACTTAGACATAAAAAATAAACTAAAGCAGTGCTCAAAATGTTTCTAATAACCTAAGAACACTTCATTCTTGACACAGAGTTCCGTATACTAACTTGTGTAACTTACAGTTGGTCTACGATACCCTTAGTTTGTCATAAAGACACGAGATCAACTACCCATAGTTTAAAGTTAATAGCACTTCGTTTTAAATTACATTTCTCAAGGTGAGATGATAAGGAAAGCGAGTTAAAAGGTAAATATTTTTGCAATTTTTTAGCAAAATAGAAGAACCGTGTTCCGGTATATACATTTAGTTTAATTTTCCACATAGCCACAGTAATCTTAATTTTTGAATATTTGCTTTGAGCATGGTGATATGAAACCTTTTAAATAAAAAAAAAGTCCTAGTCAAATCACTCGTAGCTCACGACAAATATTAGATCGCATTTAGATTACAATGTGTAGAAAGTGATTATAAATGTATCCATTGCAAGGAATATTTTATTTAAATGACACAATTTATTTTATTTTCATAAAAAAAAACCCACAAAATTACTTACCTTAATTCGCGATTTCTTCCATCCCACCGTGAAGTCTAAGAAAATAAATTGTTCATCGAGATATTTACTTTGAACAGCCGGTCTTCCATCTCGCTATACTTTGAGCACTAATTTCAATCTTCACTGATGTATGCCTCCGCCAACCTAAGTATTTTCAAACCCTCCTCACAAAGTATTTCTGGAGAACACAGAAACTGTTAAGTTGACAGTCGTCGAATACAGATAGAAAGTTTTAATTGCGACAAACAGTCATAGTGGGAACGGTAGAGTATTTAGGGGTTTGTAGGGGAAGAGGGAAGAATAAGGTGGTAAGAGAGAGAGAGGGGTACAGGGTTAGATAGATAGTGGAGAAAAGTGTGGCTTTTCCAGCTAGGAATATTTCCTAATTACTCTTGAGATGTCTCATGCCTTCTCTTTTATTCTATTTAGAGCATTTCACTTTTCAGGAGTTCCCTAATTTGTTTTTTTATCCCTACCATCTTTTCTCAAAAGGGGAAAGGAATTTAACTCGGCCCAATTAATTTCAAGACGTTAATAATTACATTAAAACCTCCACTTCCTTGACTTTCTAGAGATCATCCAAGAAGTTGAAGTGTTTTTCCTTAGAATTTGTTGACATATTGTTGTATTAAAATTAGAATTTTTGTAATTAGTATAATTATTTCATGACAAAAATTCATTTTGGTCATTTATATAGAGAAGTTAAAAGCGGTTCTTTTGGCAATAGTTAAAATAAATTGGTTTATTTCACTTTGACAAATATAGTTTTGTTATATTCATAATTGTGGCTTATTCTACATTTGAGAATACCTCTTACTGTACTTTTTAAATTTAACAATAAATTCTCTTACCTCTATAAATAATAATTTGTGTGCATGGATGACTTTTCCAAAAATATTAGCACTTAAAAATGTTGAACCGAATAATAACAAGAATATTGGTGACTACATTTAATTATATAGACCTACTTATTTCATTTTTTCTTAAAATAAATTAAATTGTAAATTTGTGGTTGGTAATAAATTTATTTTATTTTATTTGAAATTTCTAACTAAATATAAATGTAATATTCGATTTAGTTTTTAGTGAGGTTATTTTATATTATCTATATGCGTAAGGCCCGCATTTGTATGCAATTTAAACATGGCGATAAAACTTTTACAGTCAAAATTTACCTAAAACTTCAAGAATATTCTAATATTTTGCTTAATACCTTTGGAATAATTAATGTTAACACACGAACAGTTTCTACTTAGTGTTTTACACAAAAACAAGTATTAAATCTGCAGTGTGACTTCTTCAACCATTACATTTTAATTTACGCCTAAAAACTCTCCACGTTTAAACTTACTCAACTTAAACACGGCGTAGGCTAATGAAAATCTAAAGTTCAACTGAATAATGGATTTCCTTTCCAGCCCACGTTTTTGTGTCTTCTTTCTTTTTTCATTTTATATTTATCTTGTAATTAAAGCTCTCCCAATGTTTCTTAGATCAACAAGGACTGTGTTTATTATCTAGTTTCTATATTATAAGAGTATTTGTACCACATTTTGTCCCGTGAGGTTTGTTTTGGGAGGAATGTTGTGACTTTAGTTTCGAGCCTTGTTTGATAAATACGAACATTTGTTCACACAATACATCAGAAATGCTATCTATTTATTTACTACTAGACCCTTCCCCCCCACCATCCCACCCGCATTATTATTTTCAACACACATATTGAAGAATCATCATAGACTCTACCATAAAATATGAGTGACTATCGACATTTTTATGAGGAGTAAATTAAATTTTCAAAATAAAATATAGCCTATGTTACTTGCTGATAATGTAGCTTTATATTGGTGAAAGAATTTTTATAATAGGTCCAGTAGTTTTGATTTTATTCATTACAATCAAAAAAACAAGAAATCAAATCTTTCCTCTTTATAATATTAGTGTAGACGTTTAACACAACTTAAACCAAGTGATAGGCAGGAGGAAGATAAAACAGATAAAGTTATGTCTTATTGAGGAACAGTGATAATGAAACCCCAGGGATAAATCACACCTCAACGAATTCACCTAATTTGTATTCGAACTCTTGACCTCTCTGTCGATGGCAGCCTTTTGGAATAAAGAGTTCAACGAGGACCACCACAAAAATTGTTTTTTTTTTTCTTTTTTAGTTTTGAATCAAATATTTTATTATTTCATGTTAGACATATTAAATTAATATAAATATTATATTATTTCATGTTAGACATATTAAATTAATGTAAATATTATATTAATTTTATTAAATTTAAGTCACTAAAATAATAGTGAAATCTTTATTTTAATCCCAAATAAAAATGCAGTCATTAAATTAAAAATGGAATGAATATTACTAAATTTAAATATGATTGATCAAAGTGAAATCGAGGAAAAGACGCTTAAATTCAAATTAAATAAATGATAATAACTACATAAAATCATAAATATATATTAAATAAAAAAATACACAAACTAATATACTCATAAATAAAATAATATCATAATCAGCCAAAGAGATAATTGCAATTATATACTATACATAAAGTTTAATGCATGAAAAGTGGACTCGGTGAAATTTCCACTCATCTGGAATGTTATGTTTCTTGGAAGTGTGAGTGGATATTTCACCGAGCTGATATTTCGCGGAGCGGAACTTTTGCGACACCATAAAAATGTGTGCGCGTGTTTAATATAATATCATAACAGTAGACACAATACTGGTATCATTAGTTGGTAAAAAAAATGAGATAGTTTTGATTAAAATGTGTTTAAAAGTAAAATACGCAACACAATTTTATTGACGAATAAAATGCTCATGACTACTCTTTTTTCTCGTTTAGTCAACGATAAAATAAGTATATTTCGAAGAATCTTTAAATTATGTATTAATGTTTCTCATGTGATGTATAGCTTTAAATAACTTTCGTCTTCCAAAGTCCCTACAAAGAAAGAATAATGCATTTTTATTGTTGTTTTTGTGTGGTGCCATTTCAAAACGGAAGTGAAGACCAAAGTTGCGGGGTTGTAGTGAATAGCTCACTTTATATGGGCGGGGAAGGCTAAGGACGGAGAATTTTATTTCCAGCCTTAACTTTTACGTGAAGGAAAAGAGAAACATTTTCTTGAAGTATTGAAATGAAGTCACAAAAGAATTTTCTCCGTGTGTTTTTTTTTTTTTTTTTTTTCC
>CABFOV010000024.1:115408-134081 GCA_902141375.1 Timema poppense | reverse complement strand
CCCCCCCCCTATTCCCTTCTCTCCCCTTGATAGATACATACGTGCAAACTGAGGTCTACAATCACCGTGTGGTAATTTGTCGTTTTTGTTTTAACCTATCTGTGGAAAACATAAAAAAATATGACCTCTTATTTTTATTTGTTATCAAATAGTAAAATATTTTTGATTCTTAGCGGTATCAATCAGTGATGGCTCATCCATGGTGTTTAAAGGTAACAGCTTTTTTTACAAAACTAAAAAATAGGAACAAAAGTAGTGGTTTGGTAAACAAAAAAAAAGGTTGTCGCTTTGATTGTTCCACGCTAAAGGAATATTTTTAGAGTCATTTACTCTTCAGAGACTTTTCCAAAGCCCCTTTGAAAATAAACTCTTGCCAATGGGTATATGGTCTCTAAACATCAGACTACTTGAGTATGATGGCCGGTGACGATGGAGTCTGGTCTTTAATCCAAGTTGGGTGTACATAAGGTGGTGTTTCCTTAATGTTCTTTTACTCTCCAACCATGGAAATGAAGGTACATTTTTAATCCAATCTTCCTCATCCCTAAAACATTATAGTAAATAATGCATGCATAGATGATGACTTGCGATTATAATAATTAAAGTGTTGTGATGTAATCTATACTGAAAATTAAACTAAAACCCTCAAAACAACATAAAACCGGAACCGCTTCGTTCTCGAGATACGACATTATTGTGGGGTAGCAGTGCGCATGCTTCATTTGGCGAGTCATAGACATGGAACTTCACATTCACATATAGGTTGTGATTCTAAGTGGTCAGTTAGATGGGGAACCAATACACAAACGAGGAACTGACCAGTATGATTTTGATTCACAGTGAAGAACGACAGAATTACGCTTCTGCTGTTCATAGGTATGTTGCACGTTTTCCTGTCTGACGAAACCTAAATCCCAGGACATTTGTGGCACTGAATCGTCGTCTGAGGGCAAACCAGTCGCTTTCCACCTGTGATGGTCAACACTTGTAGGTCGCGAGGTCACAGGACTGTTGCAGTGGAAGAGGCAATTCTGCGGAGTGATCACCCGGTACAAATACAAGGATATTAGCCACACGTCATCACCTGTCACATACCTCTTTGTGGATAACAGTAGAACCCGGCTCTCTTCTTTAAACGCCATAATATATTCTGTGGATGGTTGCTGCACCTCCATGCCACAGAACCTCAAGTCCTCAGCAGAGTACTGGCAATGCATGAAGCCACATTTATCATAAATAGCAGTGTCAATCTCCGCGACCAACCCATCTGGGCCGACACAAACCCAAATTCCTTCTGGGTGGTCCATTCACAATATCAATTATCCATCAACGTTTGGGCGGGAGTCGTGGGAGAGGACCGTATGAAATGTCTGCACGACTACGAGGTGAACACTACATACCCTTTCTGAAAACCATTCACATGACGGGAGTTGGGTACTTCCAACAGCACAACACGAGATAACATTTGTGGAATGCAATAGTGGCTGCCGGTGACCTGGCGGTCTAGGGGTAAGGTGTCAGACTTCTATGCTGGCGGCCGGGGTTCAATCCTCGGTCCCGGCATAGATTTATCTGATTACCAAACCCTTCCTTCACCTCTGACAAGACATCTTGTGAATGTGGGGAATGCCAGGCCTCCACCGTGGTTCGGATTCCACGTTAAACTGTAGGTCCTCCATTTCATCTCACAATCACCCCACCATTACACATAGGCGTAAGTGCGTATAACCCGAACGGGTAGTAAGACGCGGTGCTAATAATAATAGTGGCTGCTGGAAATATGGTCCGTGATATGCCGCACATCATCCAACAAGCACGTCAGTCGTAGTGAAAGAGGCCTGACAGTCGTGTAGTGAGTGTAATGGTGGATACTTCGAACATCTTCTATGAACGTCCAATGTTCCACACTACTCAGGTCATGTACAAACTCTACGACATAACGGTTGTCTTTGTCTGACTTGTCCCTTTCAGTCTCTCGATAAAGAAGCGGTCCTGGCATTACTTTGTGACGAGAATTTTAGTTTATTTTTCAGTATACATTTCATCACATCACTATATTGTGTACAATTACAAATCAAACCGTATAATCCGAAAATCAACCACGGTGGCAATAAAAGGGTTTCATTTAGGGTGTTCAATAGGGTTTTGAATTATTATTTTCATTTTTGTCGTGAATAAATTGATAATATCTCTATTTAAGTAAACTTGTGCACTAAAATATACATTTTGGGAAGCTTATGTGTTATTAAAATTGTTATAAAAGCAAATTTAAATTATGTTTTGAAGTTAATGGAGGTTTTATTATTGAATCATTAAGACAATAAACATGATAATTTTCACATAACAATGACCACATTAGGGCAGGTTATCCGAAATGTTGTCTCAAATGGAATATTCTTGGATGTTTCGCGACTTGTACGTACATATTTGAACTATAGGCGAATAAACCAATATCATGAATAAAATTATTTGAAAGGTAACTTTTCTACTAGGAAAATATCAAACAAATATATGTTCGACTGATTTGTAAAACAATGATCAAATACATGGCTGTAATTAACTTATTATATAAACATTGAATGCCTATTTCTTATTTTAAAACATCAATTGCCAGGCGAGGTCACAGTATTCCAATGATGAGCATTCGTATTTTCTGTTGTTTTTTTTCTTTCGCTTAGCACTAGTAGCATAAAAGCACCGGGAAGAGGGGCTCGACACTATACCAATATAGGTAAAAGAGAGCTTATAGTTCAAGAAAATGCCACGGCGGCGGGAGAGTGCTCTGTTGCAGTCACAGAACGAGCTTTCGACAAGACAGCGGCTATCAAACATATTCTAAGACGTGTGCTTAAGTTTCTTTATGCTCATGAAATAACGTTTAATAAAGATAGCTAGATTGAAGTGTTAATACATATATTATTTAACCCTGTTTACTTAGTAATATGGATATATTATATGTAATTATTATTATTATTAGCACCGCGTCTTACTACCCGTTCGGGTTATACGCACTTACGCTAATGCGTAATGGTAGGGTGATTNATACGCACTTACGCTAATGTGTAATGGTAGGGTGATTGTGAGATGAAATGGAGGACCTACAGTTTAACGTGGAATCCGAACCACGGTGGAGGCCTGGCATTCCCCACATTCACAAGATGTCTTGTCAGAGGTGAAGGAAGGGTTTGGTAATCAGATAAATCTGTGTCGGGACCGAGGATTGAACCCCGGCCGCCAGCACAGAAGTCTGACAACTTACCCCTAGACCGCCAGGTCACCTTCTATGTAATTAATTTATTTAAATCAGGGAGGATAACATTAAAATTAACATGAAAGAGATAGGGTTTATTTGAGTAGACTAGATAAAAGAAATAGCTCAAGATATAGATAGGGTGTAATGAGGTAGACAGGGTAAATATGACTCAAGATAGGGATAGGCACTGTACTGTAATTGCGACAGTGAACTTTCAAATTCCTAATGCCAAATGCCATAGAATAAGTAAGAAACATAAATCAACGCATCTTTCTTGATAGGCTACTTCATTAACGTCGGCACTGTTAAAGTAAATAAACTGAACTGCGCACCGCATAGACTTTCTCGCTTCTTTACTTAAAATTCTTAAGATAAGTGAAAAAAAAACATTGTTACAGAAACATAATGGGGGAAAAAGAGCAACACATTTTATCAAAGGACATAAATTAAATTAATAATACACACTTTTAGAGAAAAATAATGAGAAAAAAGAACATCACTATCTACAAACGGGCATACAAATTAACTCCCCCATTTCCCAGAACTCTATTTAAAAAATTTGATTTACCTATAGATTTGAAACTATTTGTTTGATAAAAAAATATGTTTCAAATTAAAGTTTTTTTAATAGTCCTACAACTTTGCAATTATTTCGTATCTCAAACAATTACGAGGTTATGATCAATATTGGAGATATCCAATTATGTAAAGTACTCTCCAAGTAATTTTCTCGGAAAAATTAGATGAATAATTTGGTATTTAATGCTAATCAATGTCTGGGAGTTTATTCAAAATAAAACCGATTTAAAGAAATCGCCCTTTACTCTTTTTTTTACTCTTAAGTAGACTACCCTTAGTTTTAGGGCTAGATATTATATCTCCAAAAACACCCTTGGGGAACCTTATGAAAACTGTATAAACCAAGTTTTAGCCTGGGCAGTAAAATGGGTTTGTCTCCAGGTTGAGATACAGGCACAAAGACGGTGTCGAAAAATACACTGTATCGGGTTCAGAGGGGCAAAGCATTTACATCTATTATAATCTCGAATTAAATGGTTTTGACGTTCACAATACTTCCTCTCCGAGGGACAGTGAGGCAGTAAAAAATCTAGAAGAATGTCCTAACTTTAGAACTACGTTATCTCTGTCGTAAAAGACGTGACGCAACAGGAACGCCCAAAACCCAGCCACTCATTAACAATAGCGCGTCTATTAATTAGGGCCTTGTTCTGGCGTGTAATAATCCCTGACCAACAAATTGTAACTAGGACATATTCCCAATAAGTTCCACATTTCTAGACATCAATGAAGGAAAATAACATTTCTAGTTCCAGGCATTTACAGTCAACTCAAAAAATACCTCAGTTGTCATGCGTATTATTTATCGCCTTTTTTAATTAAAATAGTATATAAAAATCACTCTGCTCGTTGGGGGCTCCGCTCCCAAACCCCCAGTGAGTTTTATTTGCAAGTGGATGTAAACTAATGTAATTCCAGAGGCGTTTTTTGATAGGTCTTACCGTTTAGCCACAAGATACCTCCAAAGAAAAGTTCCACACTGACATTAAAGTTGCTCCACCATTTCGAATTAGTTTGGGGGTCAGAAGTTAATTTTTTTAACTTTTTGGAATTTTTACATCGGCAACAAGCTAAAAGCTATAAATGTGCCAAATTTAAAGTTTCTAGCTCATCTGAAAGTAGGTAAATCATAGGGCTATATTCACACCTATAGATAAACAAGAATTACATAATAGTAAATTATGTTAATAACAAAATGTGTTTAAACAAAATTAAATCATGAATACAAATATTGAATAGTGTTGAGAAATATCTTGACTTTTCGAGACTTTAATTTGTTCACCAGAAACTAAAAACACTGAAAATGTAATTTATTTATTTTAAGTTGTGTAAACATGTTTTGTATAGTCTATAGATTTTTTATGTAGAAAATTATAGTTCAAGTTGAAGATAAATAATCCATGTAACTTTTGTTCTTAATTCTTTATATTTTACGTATATAATTAATTTTTATTTTAAAACCTAGAAAATAAAGAAAAAATACCAAAAGCAACATATTTCTTAGTAATTTTATTGATTGTTATTATTGTGTCAAATAGATATACTTTCATTATATTTATGTGTTTCTTTCTTATTCCCATAAATAATATAGAGAGCACGTTTTAAACCTACTTTAGTTGTCTAGCGTCCCATTCTCAATGGACAGACTAGACTACCTATGACGGGGCTATCGAGTTTGAATCCCGATTGGGCTCACTGAAGGTGGTTTTCCCTAAGTGATGTAGGCCTACCATTCTCTCTAAACGCAAATGTGGGTTACATTTTACTATAAGATCTACCTTAATCATTTCTACCCTTTTTTATCACCACATCTTACTACCCGTTCGGGATATAAGCCTATCTATTGATCATTCTAGTGTGTTAGGGATGAGGAAGGTAGATTTTAGAGGAAGTGCAACCTCATTTGCGTGGAGTTAGAGTGGAAAACCACATAGGAAAATCCACACTCAATGCACCCGATCTCCCCATCATAGGCAGCCAGTACATTGCGAGAGTAGCGCCTTAGACCATGCGGCCACCGTAGCGGGTTCCTTTCTACCCAATTAGCGTTAATATTCAGACATGCCAAATGGGTAGGAGGACTTCATGCAAAAATAAAACGAGAATCCATCCAAACTTTCGCTCCTATCTAGTTGTTCGCCTTGAAATGGTTCCCTAGCGCGGGAAAACTGCTATCGTCAGTGGGAGGGTTAACTCCGCTGTCCACAACACCAACTTCAATACAAGTATCTTCCTTCATGGAGAGACAAATTGTCGCCCGATGTAATTTGGTGTCTCGTAGCACCCCCCCGTCCCCAAAACTCGGATATAATTCAGGCACAGAGCGTGTCAGAGAATTGACAGGTGGCTCTCTAGCCCTCTGATTACAAACCTGGGATTGTCCGCCCAGGACTAATTGACACAGTGGACAGTTGACTGGGGGGAAGGAGGTTGTTTAACCCCTAAAACCCCTACAAATATCACAACCCAGCCCTTCCCTACTCCGACCACCCTTTAGTGGTTCCAGAATAGTTAGTCAAGGGGAAAACCAATGATGGCGGAATGTTTTTTTAAGTGTATGTATATGTGTTTTTATTGTTTATTGCTGTTGGTTTGCTACACAAAAATATGATCAGTAACAATAATTTTACAAAAAAACAACTGAATGTGTCTGTAGTAACAAAGGGTATTTATTGAGCGTAATCATTGATATATTTGTTACATTTATAAAATACATATCATGAAAGTTTTTTTTATTATTATCTACCAGCTTATTCGTAGAAAAGTTTTATTAGCTCCCAACACACTTTACAATTTGTCTCCATATCCTAGTTTCACGTTTCGATATTGTAACATAACATTCTATCTACCCACTTCGGTGGACGAATGGTCTAAGGCACTACTCATCGCAATAGACCAGACTGTCGAAGACTGGAAGATTGGGCTTCGATCCCGGACAGGTGTACTGAAGATGGTTTTATTCTAAACGGTATTCCATTATACCTTCACGCAAATGTGGGTGCGTTTCATCAAAATTATACTTTCATCTTCCCTACTCAGCAATGTAAAAATGCGGTGCACATACACAATTATTAATGTTTATGAAAATGATTGTGCGTACCCTTATTGTCATGATATAGCAAGGAACTTGCGTTCTTTTTTAAAATATAGAAACACAGTAGGGTCCCCGTATCTACGGTTTCAGTTACCCACGCTTTGCCAACGTCGAATTTTATTTATTTTTAATCAAAGGAAAAATTGTTTATAGGTCACAATACCTACACCACCACCCACCCCCCTTCATCTCCTCATCGTGGGAATTGTACTATAATATAACGATCATTATCATAATCAGTGATCATCGCAACAAGAAGAAAGAAGAATAGTAAGTCCCTGTAGTATACAGTACACGTTATTATTACTTTATTTAATGTTGGTAATGTCTTAATGTGAATAATTTATCAATCGAACTTTACCGTATTTATGTGTGTTACTTAAATATCACGTTATATAATATTTCGGTACTATCTGCAGTTTCACGTAACCGCGGTTGATCTAGGAACGTATTATCCGCGGATATGGCAGCCCTGCGGTAGATAGATTCATTGATGTATTAAACCCCACTGGATTGCCCAAGATCAGACCCAAGGAATGGGACAAGCTTTGTATGTTCACTTTTTACGAATATCCAAGAGATTATTTTTCGTCTCTACAACATTATGACTAACCAATGTTCACTGATTTATTTATATTTCAAAAACAGCTGAGCTCCGCTGTTTCTACCCACAACAACTCAGTATTTCCCTTAGGATGTCCCCATTCTAGACTAATAAACAAACATTAATTATTTTCAATCAGTCACGCTCAGACAATAATAGCTCATGGAGCAGTTCCGTTGTGTGACGTCAGTTCACTAACAATATTTTAATCCTCAGGTGTTTAATATCGCCCCCCCTCCCCCAACCAAACTCCTTGCAAACCTCCCAGAGACCAGGATTGTTTTTCCAATTTGTTAATTTGGTGAATAAGTAAGGGACAAATTAACCATTTACTTGACTGTCTTTTATTTTACAATACTGAACTATAAAATATTATGCTGATATGTATATTAGTATGTTTTTAATTTTTTCAGCACAGCGTCCTAATATATGTTCAGGCTATACGCACATATATCAATTAGACTAATTAGCTGGGGATGAGTAAGTTTGAATTTAGAGGAGGGAGAGTGAGAAAATTATTCAGGATAATAAGCCACACTCAGTACACTCTACCGGAGTTCGAACCCTGATCCCACTGTCATAGGCAGTCTAGGGCAACACGGGATTGACGCCTTAGACCATGAGGCCACCAAAGCCGGTTTATTAATTTTTCTTATTGATTGGTATTCTAGAGCTACTTATGTGTCGGGAAGAATCCAATAATTTTGGTAGGCTATTAATGTCTTGCATATTATTGGTTCTCAAATGTATTTTAAATTATCATTTAAAGATTAAATAAATATTAACAAAGAAAGCAAATTAATTCACCAAATAAAATTTAAATAAATTTCAAAATCAGGTTATATACTTTTAAAAAAACACATGAGGGGACACATTATTGCCATTTCAGAAAGGGTTTGGACACCGATCTGATACTTAGGGGCTATATACCAACCGACTCTTCTACCGTCTCTCTCTCACACACATTGTCTGTCTGTCTATCTGTCTGTCACGGTGCATCCGATGCTCACTGAACCCTACCCAGAGACGTGTAGCGGTCCAACATATGTGCGCGCGTGTGTTTTAGGGTGTGAGGAAACCGAGCAAATCACGGTAAATTAACGCGCGGCCAGGGAATATTCTCTCTCTTTCTCCTTTCCAGCAATAGGTTGGTACGGCCATATCCCCTCCCAGCAACGGACGAACTCTGGAGAGGGAAAAAGTCGTACAACCTTTCGGTAATAGAGTGTGTTCTAAAGGGAGGAAATTTTTCTAGTCCCAATACTCTCCTGTTCCCTTTTACTATCTATCTTTTACAAGATATTTAATCTTCCCATCTGGGCCGCATCACACGTAGCAGATTTCAGCGCTGCTTTCTGATGTTGTTTTGCAGCACTGCGAGCTGAAAAATCTTGGGTACTTAACACACACACACACACACACACTCACTCACACTCACACAGAGAGCTTTCTGAAGAATAATCCTCTTGCAACTCAGCGGAGGGGAAGGTATTTTATCGTCCTCACTAATTTTGTTGGTTCAGGTCGTGCCAAGATGTCTCGTCACCAACAAGAGGACGAAGACTTTCTTCTATTGTATTGGTACTACCAAAATTTGAAATCTCTTAATTTTGTAGAACGCCGAAATAAACGGGTGTGGATTCCAAATTTAGTGTTAAAACAGAATACCGTGTCACAATCTGTTATAATTTTGATTGAATTAGATACTTATGTCTACCGGAATCCCCTACGTATGAATGAAGTCACCTACAAGCATATTATGTATAAGGTCTCTCAGTGGTTGACTAAGGAAGATACCGTTATGAGAAAGTACATAATTATATCCAAATAAGAGGCCAAGTGCCACACTAAGATTCCTTGCAACAGGTCGATCATAAAAAGATTCAAAGTTTCCTTCCCTTCAGGCTCGCGAATGCGCGGTACAACATTAAAAGTTGGAAGCGGAGAAACCCGGCTAGATGGCGCAGAAGGCAGTCATCTGATCAGTAAATATCAAAATAGTTTGATATTCGCGATGCCAGATTCCTGAGACGTGCATTGATCATTTATATATATATATATATTACTCGATCATCTTACAGGTTTCAAACCAATGTCAGAAAGCAGTGATGCAATTTTCTACGTGTTATGCGACCTCAATTATCTGATTAGTATAAAGGCGTGTTTTCGCGGTTGATCTGTTATCGATGTTAACGGAATGTTTATGAACGAGACGATAGCAGAGCTCGGTTTGGTATCGCTTTTCTTGACCAGACTAAAGAGTATGGTTACGAACAATGGGTCAAGAATTTGCACGCCAATTTCAAAACAGCATAATTTATTATGTTAGATTTAAACGAGTATAACTTCGTAGTCAATGGATTTTAAGTTTTTTGTAAATTAAAAGGACAGTAATTAATAGCTTAAAATACATGACAGTAAGTAGGTACTTAAAACCGTTAAGTTATGGATAAGTGAAAGAGAGTACTATAAAATGATCAAGGCCCATTTAATATTACATACGTGCTTTATGTTTTTTAAGGTTATTTCTTGGAGAATATGTTTAGCTTGATATGTTGTGTGAATATTAGGACTAGTGAGAATGAGCACCAATCTAGCTAAGGATAAAATTAAATGGCTAATTTTCCGTGGATTTGGAGTACATGTATTAGGATTACATAAATTCACCCACTGAACTGGTTTAGGAAGGGGTGGTTTTTCCGGGTAAGGTTTCAACGCGTAGCCCCCACCCAATGGACCCCTTAGTTTCAACAGTTTAGGAGAGATATCTGGGGAGGGAAGGGGGTATAGTTTGAACTTTTTGACTTCTGGCAAAAAATAAGTTTTAATTTTAATAGCAGTTGCACATCTTCAGGTCAACACATTTCTATTTAAGTTATCATTTGTCAATTTAGACCGATAAAATTGGTAGGCGTGGGGTCTGACAAGAATATACACTTTCGTATTATTGAGATTAAGTAACGTTTTTGTTTATTTTTTCACCGCGCACATTATCAAGAAACTCACAAGCGTTCTTTCCTGTCGGATTTACGAACGTAAAATAAGTTTGCAGTTAGGACACTACCATAATTAACTTATTTCACGCTTTCCCGTCACGCATGCCTTGGATAATCCTCTTGATGTTCGTGGGGAAAATATTCCACGCATTGCTCACTAACAGTATCCAATATCGTCCAATATTTCCAAACAAAGTTGATCTTGAAGGAATGAACGTCCGTTAGTCGGTGGTTTTCACGGAGTTTCAAGCAATTATGCCGCTAGATCATCCTTTTATTTATTCCTGAAATACTTTTAGTCCGTCGGGAGGTGCAGTATTAAAATGAGCTGTAAAAGACAAATAGCAGCTGCTTGCCTCGGATTAGCCACTTTTTTTTATTATTTAAAATAAGGAATAAAAAAACGTATGTGGTCGAAAAAGTGGCTTTCTCAACGTGAGATATACAATTACATGCAGCTTCTGCGTGAGCTGAGGGCAAATGAGCCGGATGATTTCAAAATTTTCTAGAACACTAAAAATAAAAATCCTCTGCAAAGCAAAAAATGATGCGGAAAGAAGGTTCACACAGCCTCTTGTCACACGACTGACTCAAGAACGAGAAATGATGGAACGTTAAGAAAGAATGATAGTGAGTGGCTTGATATTTAAGAAGTATGACAGGACTGGCTGTAAGGAATAGGTGTTTGGACAGGCGTCATTCCTCCTAACCGCTCACTTGAACTTTCCTGACGGATTCACCCAAGGGACAGGCTGTAACGATTCAGCGTTACCCACTTGACCATTAACTTGTATTCTTTCCTTGTAAACTATCCTTTCCTCAAGAAATTTACGCTAGTGAGAGGGAGGAGGGCTATTGATTACTCTGAATGAATAGAGATGAGGAATTGGTATTAATTTAGAAAAAATACACATGCATTTTCGTGGAGGAAGATCAAGAAAAAAAAATGGGGTGTGGCTGTGTCATGGACACGGCCGTGTGTTATACGTGAATACGTTTATGTAACGGTTTTTTTTTTATAAAATATTTTTATTTATGTATTTAGGATAAAAGCAAGGAAGCAAATAATTATTGTGTTAGAATATAACTTTATTAATTATAGGTCTGTGATACGAAAAGTACGACTTCAACGCCAAACTGTATTTTTGATAATATATATTATTTATTCTAACACCTTATTATATTCACTGTCACTACTTTAAACTAATGTTTTATTTACAAACGATAGATTTTGACGACAGTTGACGATTAAAACCTAATCGAACATCGTAGCTTCTCCGAGTCAAAAGTTATATTAATTGCAAATCTCGATACGCAGCAAAATAACCTCAAAATGGCGGCGCTTCCCCCTCCATCGCGCGTGATGCGTCACTGTTCTCGCATATCGTAATGCATTCTTTGATCCTTTAGCTATCCATTGGTATAATTTAATTTTGGATGTAGAGGATAGATTCGAAACTACAACGCCAAACTGTATCCCCCGATTTTGTCATCATTAGGTTTTTTGGATTGCCCCCGTATGGTAGCAAATTTAAAGATGTATTCACGTCAAAAATCACCCTCGATATACTCGATCAGGATTCTAACCATGATCTCTCCATCACCTATAATCCAGTAAATCATGAGAGTGACGCACTAGACCACTGATGCTGTTTTGTCACTGTCCCATTTAACCATCAAAAAGATGAAAACATTTTAATCCTACTTGTACCAAAAGCGAGAATAAATTAATTAAAAAAATAATTAAAATGTTCAACTTGGAACCAATTTTCCCTAATGTAATGTTGGCTCGAGTAATAAAGCCAGTTTCCTTCTTGGTAGTGTTACGTCAAAAAAAAATTTATAACCTATTTTCGGCCATTAATATATTGAAAGTATAGGGTAGTTAATAAAGGATTAGACTTTTATTGCGTTGTGAATTCCTTAATAGTTAATATATCATGAATTATGCCTTACCCCGTTGATATAATGGAAGGAATAGTATATTCAACACACTACACATGATTAAGTCAATTATAATGGGAGTATATCTTGAATGCTTAACAAATAGTATTGGTACTATATTATAAATAAAATCCTCCCCGAGCGTCACAAGGTTCGCCCGAGTCCTACCGGATATTTTAACTAGAGTGTCCGGTCTGCTCAGTCCAACCCTACTTAATACCTCGGTTGGACCGATATATACTCGTCATTCATTACCTTCCTACCCTTCTTCACCTTGTTTGAATTTGCACCAATGGGAACGTGGCAAATTCAAACTGTGGAGAAGGTACTCGAAGCTTTTTTTGTTTCCTCCTCCCGCCGACTCAGTTTCATAATCTTGTTGCCCCTCAGGAAAAGGAGACAAATCAACTGTCGTTCTCTGACTATTCAAATATTACAAATAAAATGTTCTTCTCAGTAGTGCTATAAAATAACACTAGGAAATAAACAAAGATTAAAATTTCCACGTATATCATTAAATAAATGGATGCCTCACGTGTTCACGTTATGAAATCGTGAGATTTTTCATATTGTCATAGGAGGCGATACGGCAAATTTTATATCTCAATATGAAGTGTAGATTTCATACAGTAATAAAATGAATTCTTTATACAAGTTTTGACGTCGGGGGATGTCACACAAAATCGCTATACACAAAACATTCTTTATAATCCGTATTCATGAGAAACGGCGATAAAAGATGCGAAGTCAGTCGATTGCTGATTGTTAAATTTATTATTTTTAATCTAAAGGGCTAGCCGGGTTGCATCTATTTAATGACAACAAAATTTCCCTCTATTTAAAATAAAAATTAATATTGAAGTATAGAAGGAATGCAATTTAATTTTTCATACAATTTACAAGTGTTAAATCATGTAGTTAATGTTTAGAATATGGTGATTAGAGCCAATCCCCAGACTCAAGGAGGGGATAGATGTAGGTATGTATGTGTGTGGGGGACGGGGTTGTGGGGGGATATATGGGCTCGAAACAACGTGCTTAGCTAGCTACATTTAGCTTTTTTTTTATCTATCTAATGAAAAGATTTACTGATTAAATCAAGCAGTTAAAATTACTAAACTCACAAATTTTCAAGTATGTTTTGTTATTTTGCGGGATTACTTATGTGTTCACTCCCTTTTTTAACCCCGTTTTATACAGACATAAACAATATCTGTGTTTTCTGTTTCATCTATACATAAAAAAATATCATGTAATACCCGTTTTTTCCTATACACAAAATTCCATGCTTACCAATTTTTTTTTTACAGACACAACAATTATTTATATTTTCCTCATTTTTTTTTTCATAGGCAAAATATCTTTGATTTTTCTAAACACAAATAATTCCCTGTACTTTGCCTGATTTTTATCTAGACACAAAAATTCCCAGTTTTCCCAGGTGCGTTTAACCCTGGTTACCGTGAAATAGATACAACTATTCATCGTTTAGTTTCTTTTTAAAGTAATTTCTTAACAAACAAACTTTATTCAGTTCACGTCAATGGTCAGATGTGAATTGATTGGAACAAAACCACATCCCTACACAAAACATCCCCCTCCTTGTCTCACGGACACACACAAAAACCCATGTGATTATTCCAAGATAAAAACCGGTGGTCATGTTAGCTTCGTCTTTATGCATGGATTCATGTGCGTGTAATATGATATATCGATCACCCGAGTAACAATGTAATACACGAACATGTTGTAGACGCGCCATTTGAACGGAGAAAGGAAATGGCCAAACGTAGTATCTTGATGTAAGCTATTAAAGTCATTCCAGACATTTAAACTTATTGCATACTGGACATTAATGTGTAGGAAAAAATACACGTGAATTCAAGCTACAAGTATAATTAAACATGACACAATTTTACATATTTCTCGTTTAGTTTCTTGTAGTTTGTAACAAAATTTACTAAATTGGCTATCATTAAACTTTCCTTAAATTAATTTTTACTTGATTAACATTTCAACATGTAAAATACTCCAAAGATACCTATTTTTAACTAAATAGCAATAATCTTTTTTATGTTAAACTTAAATATTTTTTAAAAACTACTCTTAGTTTTAGATATAAAACTAAAATAACGATTTAACCTCAAGGTATACGCATATATCATTTAAGTGTCAAGTTTTAAAGGGATCTATAATATCTTTATAGATGTAGCTCCAGGTACATACAGACTTTAAGATAAGGGAACAGACCTGATTATAAGGCAAACACCCCCCTTTTTTTAGTTCTAGGGCACATAATACATCAATCATAATCTCAAGTTCGAAAATATTCACTATTACAAACTTCTCTCTATCTGAGAAAGTGTAAAGTGCTTTAACTTCTTTGTTAATAGATTCACTAGGGCGGATTAGACAAATTGTTTACTCTAATAATAGTAATGTGAATTAGACATATTTAATTTAAAACTGTTCTTTTAATGAATCTAAAAGTTCTTTAAATAATTTTATTTCAATTTTTTATTAATTACGCGTCATAGAACCCTTGGTATATATGCATATTTACATACATGGGGTAGAGAAGAGGAAAACATAATTTAGAATAAATGTAACCATATTTTCATGAATAAACAGTGAGAAACTTAGAAAAATCATCTAAGCACGCCTAGTTGAGATTCGATTCGTACTCTCTCAGTCACTGGAGAATCAAACAAGACGATACTAACGCCTTTGTCTGCTTTTACATCACTGTGGGAACGTATTTTAAAAACTAAACATAGGAAAGTATATATTTTATGAAATTAGAGTGTGTTGTCTACTAAAAATATTGAAAAAAATCGACTAGATTTATTAATTTTTAAAATTTAAATGACAAACACAATGGATTAAGATTTAAATTTTTATTTAAATATTTAATTAATCTGAACTCTCTGAATAAAAGATATATGATTTCATACGCCATCCTAAACTCTATGTTACATATTCAATGTCATACAATCACGTATATATATAAGTTTATTCTAACGTAAAACCACATTAATAGAGTTTTGACCCGCCTCGGTGGCGTAGTTAGCTAAAACTTTCGTGTCTCTAAGTAATACAGCTCGAACCAGGCGTCACATCTTATTGCATTAGTCTAGCGTATTAATAATTACTATAAAACAACGGAACTGAGACTAGTGAAGATGTTTTAACATATTTTTACTCTCTACTAGCTTCCTTACTTGGTAGCCGAGTATGTATGTAGATCACTTCGAAGTAGCCACTTAACTGGCGACCTTCCGNAGCGGCGATGGGTACCGGGTGTAGAAAACCCGGGGCGGACCAACTATAGAGTAGGGCCGTGAATATACGGACATTTAGGTTAAGTATCTTATATCTACACATAGCTTATAATAGGGAAAAGCGTATGTATGGGAAAATATTGTAAGTAGAGTTCTAGCATCCCAGTATATTAAATAGGCACTGGGTTATTGTGATGGATAAATAAATGAAATAAATGAATGAAATGTACTCTATATTATGCAAATTGGCAAAACAATATCGATTTTTGAAATCACGACCTGGTACGCATGCGTAACTGCCGATTTAGAACCATTGGCGGTACGATTTCTCAAGCTTACGTCGTCCTTGAATGCTCTAGATTACTACAGGCCGCAAGCTAAGACACTTCACTATTAAAGGAACATATTGAGTAAAAAGTAACATCTCTGTTTAGTAAAGAACGTAACAATCAGTTACAACTAATCAGACTTCCATTTAAAAAATACATTTAATTATATTTATATGGTATAAAGAATTCCCAAACTATATTTTAAATAAAGATTTTTATTTTTAATAGCTGTACAACTTTGCTGTGATAAATTATTTCATAATTTGATTAGTTACGAATATTGATCAAAATTAGAGATATTACCTAATGTAAAACAGTATCCTCACAGTAATTTTAGCGGGTAAATAAGATGTGCCATATTGTTTGTAATATTAAATAAGGTCTATAACAATTAAAAGAAAGCACATTTTGAGAAAAAAAATCATTTCTCTTTTCACCCTTAAGTAAAAGCTAACTACCATTAATTTTATGATAAGCCCCTTATAAACCAGTTCTAGGTATTCCTTTATGGAAACTTATGAAAACCCAGACACAAAGTTTTAGCCCGATCACTAAAAAAAGCTTTAGGCTCTAGATATAGCCTACTGTAGATATAAATAGACAAGACAAATGGATGGAATCGCGAAAAAGACTTTATTGAGTTCATAAAAGTGAATACATATTAAAATCTCGAGTTTTTGATAATCACAATATTTTCTCTCTCCGATGAATCGTTAGAAAGTAAAAATAAGAGATAATTGAAAAATTAAATATTTGCAAGTGAAACAATATTTCACTAATCCTAATCTCATTGTAGTCAAGAGAAGAACGCCTGAAAACCAGAGTTTAATAACCATGCATTCACATCACACTCAATAAGAATATTCCATAACATAGTCCTATCCAACCGATCGTAAGCTTTCTCCAGAGCCACTGAATGCACAAAACACTTTATTCTTTACTGCCATTCATTTCTCAATCATTTGTTGCAATGAAGATATCTGGTCCATGCAACCTTTACCTGGCATGAAACGCATATATACAAGCTACTCGGTGACCAGATGGTCTAGGGGTCAGACTTCAGTGCTGGGGGTCCGGGGTTAAAGCCTCGGTCCTGGCCCAGATTTATCCTACCGCCAAACCCTTCCTACAACTCTAACAAGACGTGTATTAATCACAACTTATGAATGTGTGGAGTGCCAGTCCTCCACTATGGTTCGGATCCCACGTTAAATTGTAGGTCCTCCATTTCATCTCACAATCACCCTACCATTACATATTAGCGTAAGTTCGTATAACCTGAACGGGTAGTAAGACGCAGTGATAATAATAATTACTCTAATGAGTTAATAATTAGAAGTATTAAATTTAGAGAAAGCTTACCCGAATTCACGTGAGGGGAGAATGGAAAACCATTTAGGAAAAACCAGCCCCAGTTCACCCGACCAAGATTCGAACCTCAATCTCCCCGTCCTCATCAGTCAAGCTCATCACGACTAGCGTGTTAGCCAACTATGCCACCGAGGCGGGTATGAATGATAAAAGGCTATTTAAATATTAGAGAACGAACAAGAAAGTGATAAACTACAATTGTGAAAAATATAATCTCACCACAGCGATGGGACCATGGAGTAAACACCAAGCTTGGAGAAGTCGGGATTTGAATCCGACGTGGGTGTACTGAGTTTTTTAAAGTGGTTTACCACTCTCCCTTCGCACAAACGATGATATATTATCTCCTTTAAATTTCACCTTTTACCTCTTCATCTCATTAATTAAATTGTAATTCGGATACATTATTTAAAGCACCACTAATTACTATCCGTTGGGGTTATACGCCTATTTAGTACTTATGTACTAGGGATTAGTAAGGTGTTAATTTATAGGAAGAGCACCCCATTTGCGTGGAGGGATAGTCGAAAACCATTTAGGGAAAACCACCCTCGGTGCACCCAACCAGGATTGAAATCCAATCTCTTCATCTTCGGCAGTCTAGTCCGACACTAGAGTAGCGCGTTAGAGCACGCTGCCATCCAAAGCTGGTCCGGATAACTTAGATAGCTAATTTGAAAGTAATAAAATAAAAAGTCCAACTTAACAGAGTGACTAATTTTGGTGCGTACAAAGAACTTGAGAATGTCTTTTTAAATACATTTTTCAAAATAAACAAAAATAAATAACTGTGATGTCAGAATGTGAGGTCTGTCAGGCGTGTTTAAAAAAACACACAAGCAAAATGTTATTATACTTTCGATCAAAATGAACGCAACAGGTTTTGTATTTGAATCTCCTAGGTACATACTGTCTCATAGTACCGTGAAGAGAAAAGTGGATAGAAACGCTTATGAAAACTCGATGACAGGATTTCATTTTGTTGACACTTCAGTTTTCCTTCTCATCTATCCTTCTTTAACCTTTCAGTTTGATTTATAACCATGGCACTGGCTGTGAAAATAATAAAATGGGGCATCAACTCTATAACAAACTAAACGTGTTCCAGAATGTATAGAAAGATCAAAAAAAAAAAAAAAAAGGAAAAAAAAAAACAAATAAAAAATATAATAAACGAGAAAAGTGATATAAATTGGTTTCTATTGAGGTTTGCTCGGAAAAA
>CABFOV010000024.1:91196-114416 GCA_902141375.1 Timema poppense | reverse complement strand
AAACTAGAATATTTAGGGAAAAACTTTAAGTACACTCGCACGAGATTTAAACCTCAACCTCATGGTTAGTGGTAAACCAAACAACATGAACGTGATTTTTATTCGAGTGCCCATCGATATGAGTGGGATATAACCTCGTATTTACATTCATGAGTTAGGGATGGTTAAGGTAATGTTTTAGAGGAAATGGGGGGGGGGGGATAGGATAAATTACCTAGGTGACCCTTACCGAAATTTGAACCCCAACCTCTTTATGACAATACAATAAGGCAAAATGAGACTAACACCTTTCTATACGTGTGCACAAGGACGAATAAAAAAAAATCTCAAGTTGACACACATTATGTTTCTATCGTAATGTATTAAGTGAGAAATCATTACTGGACCTTTCGTTAAAAAACACATTTCTCTACTAAATCAGATATAGTTCACGAGTTTTCAGTAGCTATAGGATTTATTTTGAAATTTTCTACCCAATAGATTAAAATTCCACTGTCCTGACTGCAAGAGATATCAACACAAACCAATCCCAGATGTTATGTCAAATTAATAATGACTACCATTAAAAGTATGATTAATGACTTCGAATCTGCTTAGGGTCTAAATTGTGTGCGATATATCAGGGGATAGAAACACCCCTTTAGTCAGAAATTAAGTTTTTAAAAAGTTTGTGTTTTGATTTAAATGTTTATATAAAACATAATTAACAACTAAAAAAAATAACCTAAATTATTGGTTTTATAAACAATTTCACTAGCGAAAGTGAATAGAGTTAAAGTAACCTACCTGATTTTACAAAACCCAAAAAATCAGTGGGTCTGTATTTAATAAGTAGTTTAAAATAACGTATGTTACCCGCTTCGGTGGAAGCGTTGACTTACGCGCTACTCTCGCATTAGACTAAACTGCCGATGACGGGGAGTTCGAAATTAGAATATCGGTCGAGTGCACTGAGGGGCGTTTTGCAAAATGGTTTCCCCACTATTTCTACCTGCAAATGCAGGTACACTTCCCATAATATAACCTCATCCCTAAAACAATTAAAGTAATTAGTGCATAAGCGTATAACCCAAACGGGTAGTAAGACGTGGTAGTGGTGTATATACTAGCTTTGCTCGTTGGAGGCTCCACCCCCAAACCCCCAGTGCGTTTTCTTTGCAAGTGGATGTAAACTAATATAATTCCAGAGCCGTTTTTTGATAGGTCTTACCGTTTAGCCACAAGAGACCTCCAAAGAAAGGTCCGCACAGACTTTAAAGTTGTTCCGCAATTTTGAATTTTTTTCGGAAGTTAATTTTTTTTTTTAACTTTTGGAAATTTACCCGTTGGTTACAGGTTAGAAGCTATAAGTATGCCAAATTTCAAATTTATAGTTCATCTGTAAGTGGTTAAACAATGTCAGTGAGTGAGTCGGCCATGTGGCTTTATTGTGGTGTAATATAATAATAATAATAATAATATATACATATATATACATATACTGTATGATCATATTCATTTGTTTTTCCCCGCGTTTCACCACATTCGATTTGGAAACACAGGGCTACATATAACATTTATTTATATAGCACACACTTCATCTAAAATTTCTCAGCTCAGAGCGTAACAAACTAATTTAATTCATTTCCTCCATTATTAATTTCAACACACCACGAATCTTAAAAATATTTTCTAAAAGATAAACACATCATAATGCACTACGCTATTATAGTGGGGATAGTAAAGGGGTATATTCCAGAGCCGTTTTTTGATAGGTCTTACCGTTTAGCCACAAGAGACCTCCAAAGAAAGGTCCGCACAGACTTTAAAGTTGTTCCGCAATTTTGAATTTTTTTCGGAAGTTAATTTTTTTTTTTAACTTTTGGAAATTTACCCGTTGGTTACAGGTTAGAAGCTATAAGTATGCCAAATTTCAAATTTATAGTTCATCTGTAAGTGGTTAAACAATGTCAGTGAGTGAGTCGGCCATGTGGCTTTATTGTGGTGTAATATAATAATAATAATAATAATATATACATATATATACATATACTGTATGATCATATTCATTTGTTTTTCCCCGCGTTTCACCACATTCGATTTGGAAACACAGGGCTACATATAACATTTATTTATATAGCACACACTTCATCTAAAATTTCTCAGCTCAGAGCGTAACAAACTAATTTAATTCATTTCCTCCATTATTAATTTCAACACACCACGAATCTTAAAAATATTTTCTAAAAGATAAACACATCATAATGCACTACGCTATTATAGTGGGGATAGTAAAGGGGTAGTTGAGAGTAAATGTTCCAGATTTAGCGTGAAATGGGAGTGGAAAAAAACATTAAGGAATTAACACCCTCAGTACTTCCAGGTGGGATTCGAACCACGACAATTCCGTCACTGGAAAACCAGGCTAGATGAGCCTGCCATTTAGACTAACGACGAGGGTTTGGTCTATTAAAATTATTATACAGGATTAAAGTGAATTTTCAATAAAAAAAAATACACTTTGAAATGTTTTCATTCCCAGTGGATTCGGTTGGCCAGTTAATTTAGAATTAGTTTTCCTAACCATTAATTATATCTGATATCTATATAATACTTAGAAACAATATTTCAAACAAATCTAAGTGACAAACAGTGCCCTTGCAGAACAATTATATTTCTACTAAGGCTATTCAAGGTTTGAATTCTTAATCAAAAGATTAATTCAACACACGAATTACAAACAAACTTAACCCTAGACCGAGACGATCCAGTCTCCCGTCACCATTGCAAAAAAGGGAAAAGACCCGATTTAATCAACTATTCATTGTCAGGATGTGGCGGGAATTAAACCCGGTACTTTTAACTGAGTAGACAGAAGCGATATTAACTGAAGTAAAAGCGTGAGACATGACCAATAGGGAGAGCTTGCTGTTCGATCAACGGCTCTGTACGTCCCACGTATTTTATGATGATCAAAGTTAACATTCAATAAGTTTAAATATTCTCCTTTTATAAATATTGGAGAAATACACAATCTGGGAGTGTTATTACTTGTCATATTTGATTTCATAAGCGCTACAAGCATTTCTGGATAAAAAATAAAGAGCAAGCGCTACTTTTTATTTAGTACCACTTTATTTTTATGATTAAAAGGTATCGAGTTGAGTTATTTTTAACTAAAATTCTGACAAGATTTAATCTTTTACTTGTTCTCGATACCTGGGAGAGAAAGTTTTGTAAACGTAAGAAAAAACAACAACTCGAGTTCGAGATTTTGATAAATGTCGACATTTCATGACCCCGTGAAACCAAAAAGCTGTTTTCGCCATGCCGTCAGTTTGTACCTTGGGCTAAAACTTGTTATCTGAGGGTTTTTATAAGCTACCCCCCTCCCCCACCCAAGAGATTTTTGAAATTAGATATCTAACCTTAAATTTAAAGGGTAATTGACTAAATGAGAAAACTTCGATTTGCTCGAAATTCACTCTAAAGATTTTGTTTAAATTTTATATCTAGACACTGTTTATCATTATAAACAAGATGGCGATTCTCTTTTTCTCATGAAAATGACAAGAGTGCTCTATACGAGGGAAATTTTCCGAGTTTCATCATTTATCCGTAACTTCTTGAGATAAGAAATTACTTGTCATTGTAAAGTTGTAGTACTGTTAAAGGTACAAATCTTATATATGAAATATATTTTCATAAAACTAATAATTTCTGAGCTAGAACGAAATATATATTATATACATACTTTTTTAATTTAGGTCTTTGAAAATGAATTTAATTCTAATAATCTTTGGTGGAAAAAGATGTTTATATTTACTCTCGCTTTCCGTTAAAGTGTTCCTAGTTCCTAATGCTTATAGTAAGTAACAATGTATATTATTTAATTTGTGATCTCTGTTGTAGTGTTTCAAATATACCTATTGTTTGTTTCAAAAAGCTTACAAGTTTTTAGCAAATGTCTAGTTTAATATAAAAGAGAAAGAAAGTCTGTGCGGTGTGCCGTACCATTTATTTTTTTAAATATGGCCCCCTGAGCATTTTTAATTTACAACTTGTCTTTTAAGATCCAATGAGTTTGACATATTATCTGCCTGAGGAGTACTAAGCAGTAGGTGGAGAATGTATTGTGGTCCACGAACATCTCCACGTTTGTAAGTGTTGCAAGCCCTGTCAGCAAGAAGCGTTCTGTTCCAAGGCCACTGTCATTAGGACCCACTCTCAAGTAGGACGTATTTATCCCCTCCGTCTTGTCGTCAACTATTATGAAGAGCTCTTGGAAGACCGACTCAGATTGGGAAACTTTGAGAGGGTAAACCTCACTAGCTTCTTCTGTAAGGCAAGAATTTAAGGGCGTTCATCATAGAAATCTCAACTCCTCTACCGGCTCACGCGAAGTTTAGGAGTAAACGGAAATTAAAAGACATGCGATATACCAGAAATGTGTGAAGTGCATTCGTATTTGAATGATTACTCGAAATTTTCCACGGTGACTAGGGGGGGACCAAAGCGACAACATTTCTTGTTAAAAACTACAGTTTATCCCTGCTATGACAGGAGATTTGTGCACAGTCCTTATTTGTGAAGTCATTCTAAAATGGTCAATTTTTTTTTCATTGCAGATTTTATCCAAATATAATTTAATATTTCAACAATGTTCAGTACTAGGAACTTCTATAACGCTTTATCTCCATTAATTAATAATCATTAATAATTTAAGTGCAGTGGTGTTGGTGTAAATTTAAGATTTCTAGCCGACTGTATCACAGAATTGATTGGCATGTGATGCACGCTCTTAGTAAGCCATTCCCGTTTATTGTGAGGTACTCAGAGATGAGAATTTTCCACAGTGGCGGCTTGCGGTGGAGGGTTTTAATTGCAGAGGTGGCTCCTAGAGCCTATTGTACTTCAGAATATAGTGTATTAAGAGACGAGAGGATTATCATAAGGGGGCAAGGGGCTGGGAAAGGTAATTAGGAAGCACGGAGAATAGGGGGGGGGAGGGAGAGAACAAATGTCGGGCCAACCTTAAAATCATTTTAATTAACTTATTGATGATAAAAAATGAATGTATGATTTATGAACATAATGGGTCTATAAAGGCTTGCATTCGTTTGTTTCTTTACTACTTTTTTTCAGCACCACGTCTTACTACCCGTTCGGGTTGTACGCCTATGTACTAACTACTCTAATGTGTTAGGAATGAGGGAGGTTGAATTTAGAGGAATTGCACCCGTGAGAATGGAAAACAATTTAGAAAAAAAAAAACACCATTAGTGCAATCGATTGGTATCGAACACCAATCTCCCTGTCATCAGCAGTCTAGTCTATTAGGAGAGTAGCGTGTTATACCATGTGACCACCGAAGCTAGTTTGATGATGTTTCTGGTGTTAACGCCCTTAGGAGAAATTAATATTAAGTGTAAACATTGACATTTGGGATATCTATATCTCGATTACATAATAGTTCCATTTGATCAATTGAAATTATTTTACAGAAATTTACAAAAAAAAGTCCGTCTCTAATCTCTAAGGTCAACATCAAGTAGGAAAAGAAGTAAGCACGAAAGTTAAGGTACAGTTTTAATTATAGCAACAAAACGGTTTTAGACAAAATAAATCAAATATTTATAGGTTTGGTTCGATTTGATTAACATATTAATCGATTCAGTTCCTGAATATTTGTCATTAAAATTGATGATTTCTAGAGGATTTTTTTTCCCGTAGCTTAAAGAAGTTATGAACCGCTTCGGTGGCCGCATGTCCTAAGGAGTCTCTCTTCCAATAGATTAGTCTGCCGAGGACAGGGAAATTGGGGTTCAAATACCCGTAGGGTGTGCTGAGGGTGGTTTTCCACTATCCCTCAACGCAAATGTGGGTACCTCTCCTTTAAATTCAACATTCCTCATGGTGACCTGGCGGTCTAGGGGTAATGTGTCAGACTTCTGTGCTGGCGGCCGGGGTTCAATCCTCGGTCCCGGCACAGATTTATCTGATTACCAAACCCTTCCTTCACCTCTGACAAGACATTTTGTGAATGTGGGGAATGCCAGGCCTCCACCGTGGTTCGGATTCCACGTTAAACTGTAAGTCCTTCATTTCATCTCACAATCACCCTACCATTGCACATTAGCGTAAGTGCGTATAACCCGAACGGGTAGTAAGACGTGGTGCTAATAATAATAATAATAATAATAATAATAATAATAATAAACATTCCTCATCCCTAAATCACTAGCGTAATTAATACATTTGCATTTAACCTTAACAGGACGGTGGTAATATGTATAAGGAAAAAAAAAGGATTTATGTTAAAATTCCGTTACCATGATAAATATTAAATAACTATCGAGATTATTGTTTGTATAAAATAAAACTATATGCATCTACTGAAGTGGTTTGATTTGCTTGGCCTAAAAAGTTTGTGTGTCATAAAAAGTGTAAAAAAAACTTAAATTAACTCACATTTCCTCCTTGAGAGAAATCTTTCTCGAAAACAGTTATCAAGTTTGTGTATTTTTTTTTATCTAGAGCTATAACGCAAGTAATCCTCATATGCAATTTATATTAAGTTAATTATAAACATAATGAGGAAAATTAAATTTGTAGAAAAGCATCAACATTTATCTTATAAACCCAATATAACTTCCAATGTTAGAAAAATAGCTCATAAGTTCAGTTGCTCAATGTATATATTAATTAGCTAACGCAACGTAACAACTAGTGTTTTATTAGAAAAATTAAAAGAAAAATTAGCAGTGATTGAGATTAAGGAGACAAAGGAATATATAATCAGAATAAATTCACCTTAAGGTGTATATCGCAAGTAAATGGAAAGAGACGCTCCTTTGCACAGGTAAATTTTTATATGAAGAATCTTTTGAAAATACAAACACATTTTTTTAAAGACCCAAATTTATGACATTTTAATTATTCATTGATTTTATTTTATAGATCTTGATAGTAGGCCTATAGATACCAAAAGTGACATATAAAGATTAAATTAAACTGCTTATATATAAATGAAAGTAGATATGGCAGCTTTTCTAGCTGTCGGAGAGAAATTACCCTTTAAATGAATATTGGACTGAAGTGCGGATAATTTAGCATTTACAAATATAGATTCAAATTGATTTTAACAAATAATCGAACCCAGATTCTTTGGATAACCCCGGAATTAAAACTGGCTCTCAAAAGCTCATTAAAATCCAATCCTCTTTTGAAAGAGACTAAAAATAGTATAAGTGTCACTAAAAAAACAATTTAGTGTATATAAAATTTAATTAAATAAAACAAATTTGTTTCGTCCATAAAGATGATTCAGTGTAATATTTTATACATTTTGGGCATAGCTATACAAAAATATATACTTTTTTTTACAGTGAAGTTTCTCAAATAAGAAATTAAAATAATCTTCATTTAATCTTCATCACATATAATACGACATTTTAGACGCCATTATCTAATATTCAAACAAAATTTGATTAATTCTATTAATTCTGCATTATTTAATTAATTATAGTTTCCTCATGATCATCCCCATACTGCTCTAGGCTTTAAGGCAAGATCTGGATAAAATTACTAGTTGGAGGGATATTCTAATGTCGTTGCTCCGTGGAGAAATGGTGAAAGGCAGTCCTCTAGGACGGAGTAATACTAAGTGTTGTGAGGTTGAGGTCGGGTCCATTAAAGGCTTAATTACAGGCAACCTCACCAAGTTGTGCTGAGAGATTCTATCAACTATCTAGGCCTACGTAAGTTACGTCCCTAGCTTAGATAAGAGTAAATGTTATCGTAGCCGCATGACCTAAGTTGATTAACATATCAGTTATTTTTATAATTGTTTTACCTAATCAGTAGTTTTTTTTTAAATATATGTACAGCACATTCAGAAGAATTGTTCTTCATCCTTCTCTCTTAGATGAAGACTATACTTATCTTTAAGTTGAGCTTATCAGCAGAAAAATACCCTTACATATTTTAGGTTATGTTAATCTACATTTTCATGGTACTAAATAGATTTATTTATTCAATATTATATTACGTACCTGTTGGAATAGCCCCTTACTGACAATTAAGCGCTGAAGATGATGATATGCAATCAAAACTAGTCATTGACGTATTAGGTTGACAACTTCGTCAACTTATGTACCAAGGATAAAGGATAAAAAACAACATAAGAAAAAAATAATATTTATACATTTATTTTAATTAAGGATTTATCACATTATCTTCTAATATAAGTAAATAACTTTATTAATAATCTCAATGGTAATGGTTAATCTCGTGTTTAACTAGACTACAGAAAACGGAGAAATCGGGGTTTGATACCGGTCAGATGCACTAAGGGTGGTTTTCCACTCTCCTTTCACGTAAATGCGGGTGAATTTCCTCTAAATTAAGCTTTCTTAATTCCTAACCATTATTGTAATTAGTACATAGGTGTATAACCCGAACGGGTAGTAAGACGTGGTGCTAAAAATAATTTTAAAAATAACCTCAAAAATGCATCAAATTTTCCATTCAACTACATATAAATTCCTATAAATGTAATATACATTTTACTGTACTGTACATTATCAATATACTGTTTGGCTTTTACCAATTTTATTGAAATTTTATTGAATGCAAATTTGTATAATTACTTATAATAACACATCGCTGATTAAATATTGCGTTAGAATTGAAAGTTTGCACGGCAGTTTCTCGCTGATCGAGACGGTACTCTTAATCCTTAGAGTACTTTATCCATAATCTTACATTTCTCAAAATTTAATTGCCATTCATAACTGTAATAGGCCCACATACTAGTATGACAATTTATTCCTTATAATTTGCATTTAGTTATACCTCATTCAGTTTTATCTCTTCATATATTTATATTCAGAATTATAAAATAGTTTTTTCTTTTATATTTCATTTTAACTTTGTAAGAAGTTCTATTATTTATACATTTTGACTAATTTATATGTCACAACATTGCAAACAACAAGTTAATTACCTTTATCTAAGCTCAATTGGTCTTGACTTCAAAATCCCTCTAGAGGCTTTAGTTAGAAACCCAGTTGGTTAGTAAATAAAGTCTCCCTGCAGTGGGAAAAAGACAAAGTGGGAGCAACTTAAAATGTTGCCACAAGTTTTAATTAATCGTATTGAGTTTTTAGTGAATACAATGACAACAATTTATTCACAGCTACCCGACACCTTAGCCAAGTCAAGATCACATTTTTATAATATTAAGGTCATAAGTAGAGGGTGGATTTATAGGCACTAAAATTTTAAAAAAGGCAGGCAAATAGGCACTAAAATTTCAAAAATAGATACATAAATAGGCATTAATAAGTAAAAAAAGGCAGTAAATAGGCATTAAAAAGAAAAAAATAGGCACATAAATAGGCATAGTAATACAAAAAAGCAACAAAAAACAAAGAAAATTATTATTCATTCTTAAAGTCCAGCATACACTTTCCATAAACACAAATTAATTACTATTAGAGTTAATTACCAAATATTTCGCAAGGTTTTCAGGTGTAAATTTTGTTCTGTAGTCTGACAAAATGTTTTTATAGTGTGAGAAACCTCTCTCGACTTCACATGAAGTCATCAGGCAAAACTTCAGTCAAGCTATCTCAGCTGAGCTAAGCTTGACTTCTGGGAGTGATGTAGTTTGTCCTTCCAAGATGTCCGCAATACTTGCCATCACTTTCCACCCAGGGTTTCGCTACAATACTTTGTTGACGATGGCTATGCCAACTGAGCCAGAAGCCCGATTCAGGTTTTCTTCTATTCCCCACATTATCTTCACAGCTTTCATAAGAGACAAAGCCCTCTCCTCTAAAGATGTGATTGCTCCAGGAATATTTTCAAAATTGCTTTTTACATATGCCAGTGGTTTCATCAACAGTAGCCCAGAAGTATGATTCTCCAATATCTTTTCGGATTTTCTCAACTGTCTTAAAAGAAATAAAAAGAATGTTTATTGTAAATAGTTTAAATCAATACAATTAAGTTAATATTTTTAATACCAGAAAGAAAAACTGCTATTGTAAAACCTTACGGATAAATAGGTTGAATGTAAGTAGTGTTTCCTTAGAGTTGATTCATGTGGTATCTTCATGTTTGGCATATCTGTTGAGAAAAGCATTGAAATCTGGATTATCCAGCTTCTTCCAAGGAATACTTGCAGTCGCAGAGCATAAATACGCAAAATATTGCTCTTAGATTTTATCTGCATCGTTAACTTTAGGAACATTTTTTTGATATCCTATTTTCTTTCTGGAATTATTCAAATGTATTGCAGTATTTTTGTGTTGTTCTAGGTGATACTTCTTTTCGCATTTTACCTAAATATTATGTATAGAAATTTTCATCCAATAATATATGTGAATTCTACAAATTAACAAAGCATCATTTGACAAGAGAAATATATATATATTTTTTTGTAAGATATATATGTTACGCTTTGGTAAATATTTCCACTTTGCCGTTGAAATCCTTCAATAAGAAATGAAATCTAGTTTGAACGATAGCAAATAATCGTGGTTTACTTTTAAACCTTAGCCAAAATATTTAATAAAAACCTTGGCTTTCAAAATTAATAATTTCATTTCCTCTTTTGAAAAGGTAACTTAGCTCTTTGGAACATGCCTGACAAAGAATTATTTTGCTATCCGTTGTTAAATTCCTATCGCCACCAATCCACTGTTTGAATAGCACACTTTTACACGATATCTCTTTAGGCATTTTCTACTAGTTCAATAATTTACACTGAGTCCAATACAAAGAAATATTAATGAACAGATTTGCACATCTTACAACAGCATAATATACCCAACCACTGAATGAACTGACACTTCTGTGCGCTGGAAGAAATTATTTGTCGACAGTCTGACCAGTTTGAACCTATCATATCGCTGGACACGTGGGTTTTTAATACCTATCATGAGTATCCACGTGTAGTAACCTAAGGAATGAAAGGATTGGCGGGGAGCCGCAAGTTTTTAGAAAGAAAGGAAAGGTGTGAGGAAGAGGGATAGAAAAAGGGCACTTTAAGGCTCCCATTTGTAAAATAGGCACTAAACACCGAAATAGGCATTTATAGGTACTATAAAAATTATCTCACTATCTTCAAAATCATCCAAAATAAACTTATACCTCGAAAGCCTACTTTTAAAGCATAGGAATAAAAAATCATTTAGGGCAAAATCCGCTCCCTAGTCATAAGTTATATTTCAGACATTACCTAAAAGTAAATACATGGGGGAAATTAGGGTTTATAATTTTAAGGGGATGAATTACCGATCAAGGTATAACTATGTTGTGTATGTTTTATAATTAAGTTAATTGGTGAGTATAGTACTGTCACAATCAATTGGTTCACTCGTTGCGAGTGAGGTAAGCCGTTTATGCACAAAGCCATAATTTTAGAGAAACCTGTAGTTAACGGTAGAAAGCCACCCTGGCCATTCCTAACATGAATTTGTAATGCTCCAACGAATCAACTCTACGAGTATGCAAATTACAAAATGCAGCACTCTCTAATTATGATCTTTGTAAAATACTGTTAGTACCAGTTCTCGAACTATACCTTCCCAACCCAGAAATCAAAAGGTAATGTCAATATACACATGAACGCACTCTACATTTCCGTTATGTCCAATTTACATCCTTCGAATATAATGGAGAGAGTTTTAAACATATAGTCTCTCTTTGTATAACCCTGAATAGTCGTGTGAATATCAAAACGTGTGGCTGGACGGAGCATTTGTAATGATAGGACATTTACACATATACTACGAGCAAAGTGTAAAATATATTCAATTTTATTTTAATGCTTATAAAATAATGAGGTTGTCACAATGATAAAAGCTTAGGTATCTTTATAAACAGTTTGGATATTAAAAAATTGTACAAATTAATACTGTCAAATCTGTAAAAACTAGCAATATTATGTTACGTTGTTACTTCTTACATATTACAATACACACCATATAATTAAGCTTTTTCAACTATCGTGAAAAAAATGTGTGTATATCTGTTTTTCCGTTGATCAGTGTTTACTACCATTAATATACGTACAATTTTGTGTCTGTATTTTAAATCATAAACTTAAGATTCATATCAAGACTATGTTGAGCTAGGTCAAACTACAAAGATATTAGGACCTGAAACTGATGTAGCCGTACTATTAATTTTTAATGTAATTAAAAATGGACCAAAACATTAAGGGCATTTACAATTTATCAAAATGTTTTTTATCAGATTGAAGTATATATATATTTAAAGATTGACTAGCATTGCGATCTATAAAGAATTAAAATGTTAAATATTATATACAAACAATTTTTAAAAACCTTATTATATTAGTGGTGAAATTGAATAAGTAAGTTTTAACTAACGAAAGATTGAATGTACATACATAAAAATTGACTAGCATTGAAAATTTTTAGTAAGTGAAAATGTTGAATGTTACACAGAAATTACTAATTCATCAGGTTAAAGCCTTATTGTCTTTGTATTGTAAAACTCCTTACTTAAAATAATTGTTATACCGTTTTCTAAAATGTTAAGTCAAACAAGTCTAATTGTATTAAGTTAGGGTACGTTAGTGGCGTTGGGTTGGACTAATCTAGGTTCTCAAGTTAACAGTCTCAATACAGAGATTACGGAGGAAATGCAAACATTAATAGTTTGAAAGTTTGGCAGTATTTGTAGCAACGTCCTTACAAATAAATCAAACATTAGGACCCAATTAAACCATGATGTTTACGAAGTTTGTTCATTCAGTCAAATAATAATATTTAGGAAGTTATGATACTCTTTTCATTTAAAAAAATATTATTTATTTATATGTGTACAATGAAGAAATAAAGGAATAGTTATGTATTTATGTATAGTGTATAAATAGGTGATATATATTTCTCATTGCTTTTTCATTTCCATTTAGATGGAAATTATGATTATTTTTCTTCCCTCCGTTGAAGGTAAAATATTCGCTCTAAGAAAAATATGTAAACAGTAAATGTTTGTGTGTAAAAACTAAGCCCATTTCAAATGTAATTAGAATATATAGTTTTAGAACAAGTTTAAGGTAGGTAAGCATAAATATATTCGGCATGTGTTTTTACTAATATATTTGAATTTTAAATTTATTATTAAAAAAATCCTTAATAAATAAATATTTGGTCTACATTTTTGAGTTGGCAAAAGAAACAAACAAAACTGTAAAATAAACAAAGTATGGACAAAATTATCTTCATGCTGAGTAATGTATTAATAATTTTGAGTAAATGGTAATGTTAATTAGCAATGTGGAGTATATATTTAAATGCTACCCCCTAATGATTTGATCACCTGATAAAACTATCTTGTGTAAATAAGCTTCTTTACATGATACTGTAAAATACTATATTAAAAGCTATTAAATTTACATAAATAGAAAATATGAATAGCGTTTTTTTAATCTTTAAATTATCATTTTTTAAAAGCCACTGTACCGTGCTAATTAAAAAGTAAGTAAATATAAAAAGGTGTTATTTAAATTTGGAAGTTTAATTATTAGTCTTTGACAACAAAATTACATTTTTTACTTACATTAATAAGTATCCATGGGCTATTTGTTCAACCTAACGAGTTTTGGTCGATGTAATTTGGGGAGCTACCTTTCATTTACTTTTTTCTTTCTTTCTTTTTCGTTCTTTAAGCCATCCTAAATGATTCAACTTACCGCTTCTTTAGACATTCACATCACGTTACTGCTCTGGTTTAGTACACTCTGAGTGAGAAGTATCTAGACTGTTAAAATAGCCATTTTAGAAAATGATTATAAGCTTGTCTCACGGAATTAATAAATAGATACATTTAGGAAATACAGTCCTCTCACCGATGAATTTTGCCAGTAATATATTAATAGTGGCAAACATTTTAATTCAGGCTTGATTAAGCCAATATAGTTTTGACATAGACTGTACAGTTCTGCCTTCATTTTAGTCATACAAGCATCAGAGGAATTTCTTTGTAGCCGATGATAAAAACAAACGCCTAACACCGTTTAATCAACTTCGTCTAACAAGACAAAGCTAATTGTTTTAGGTGTAAGATCAAAGAGAAACATTGATTGGCTCCGTTTAATAAAAAATTATACACGCCATACGTTGTAGTATTTAATTTGGAACCTCACTGTGTACACTCAGTTTACTATTAAAGGTAGCAGTCTCACCTTGACGGACTTCACTATGTCCCTATCTTATAAGCTGAGCCATAATGGAACAACGCAATGTAAGCTTTTTACTTTTGAGGTAAAGCTCATGGTACACTTTGACCATTACGGTGTGAGTGACCAAATATAATGGTAGCTATTAGAAAAAACTATCTTATATCATATGAACTTGTGAATAATTAAAAGTTAGCTCCAGTACAATATTCTTAGTGTTTTATTTTTTACAAATATGCGTTCCGTATTTGATATAGATTGAAATATATTTAACAATATTAAAAAAGTAATTTTAACAACTTGTGTATAGAGAAGCAAATACACAAGTAAATGTATGTATTCATTTAGAGGATAAACGCCGCTGTGCTTTGTTTTATTGGCTAAGCATTTAATAGAAGATAAAATCTGCCTTTCTGGTAGTTCTGACATTTATAAAACTATCTTAACAACATATATTATTATAGTTTCTAGCCACCAAGGGTTGACACAAGCTTATCCGTATCAGTTCCGGACGTGTTTTTTAATGCTAGTGCACATGATGGGCATCTACTCTATAAAAATATGTCGCTAAGTCTCAATTCTCAGTGAGAATGAGGTTGGGGTTCAATTCCAGGGCGTGTGTACTGATTAGGTTTTACCTTAATTGTTTCCCACTCACCCGCTTCGCAAGTGTGGGTGTATGTTATCTAAGATCTCTTTTCCTTATCGGTGACCTGGAGGTCTAGGGGTAAGGTGTTGGACTTCTGTGCTGGCGGCCGGGGTTCAATCCTCGGTCCCGGCACAGATTTATCTGATTACCAAACCCTTCCTTAACCTCTGACAAGACGTGTATTAATCACAACTTGTGAATGTGGGGCCTCCACCGTGGTTCGGATTCCACGTTAAACTGTAGGTCCTCCATGTCATCTCACAATCACCCTACCATTACACATTAGCGTAAGTGCGTACAACCCGAACGGGTAGTAAGATGCGGTGCTAATAATAACAATATTATTAATATTTTCCTTATCTATGCGCCACTAGTGTAGATATGCAGATATACCGGATGGGTAGTAAGACGCGAAGTATTTACAAGTCATACCTTGCAGCCAGTAGGTTATTTTAGCCAGAGTTTTATTCAGACACGATCGAAGATAAGGAAGATCAACTTTATAAAACTCTCTCTAACACGACAAGTATTTCCATCACACCTATAGGTAAGCTGTCCGACACCTTAGCTCAGTCGGTAACATGTCTCAATAATGAGATAAGGGTCCCGGGTTCGAATCCCGGCATGGCTGAAATTTTTTTATTATTCGTGAAATGTGGGCTTACCCTTTCTTAGTGATATATTATAGGCCGGCGGATGGGTCTTTGTGTCTTGTATGGATTTAAGTTTGTTTATAAGTCATGTGCTGATGTAATCAAATAAATAAATAAATAAATTAAAAAATAAAGTAAGCTCTTAACATAGCTGTCCTTTTCGTTAGTATTTAATTTCGTTATTTGTGACAAACATATTGCATACTTGTGTTCCCCTGCTCTCAGTAATAACTTTATCCCAATCACATATATTTTCTATCCCATACGATCCTCCTTCATTCGGTCTCCTAAACAATCCCCTCATTAGTGAGAGAACGCTCTACTTCAAATTTAAAAGGTTTATTTTACAGTCATCAAATAAATTGGACGTTTTTCTAAAACAAAAAAACTTTTTAAATTAGAACAAACATTATTTAAACGGATTATTAGTATTTATAGCATTATCTTGGGAAAATGAAACCTAAGCAATTAGGTTAATGTATTAAAGATAAACTATAATTAAAATGTTTTCATATATATTTATTACGCCATACATAAAATATATTTAATAGATAAAGATTAATGAGTTCCTACAACCATGCTTAAATATTTCCAAACTATAATTTGTATGGTTTATTTATCATACCATATAGGACAAACTATTGGCTAAGTCAGGAGTTATGATTCTTAGATAACAAAATATATAAATTCAAACTATTATAGTAGCAAACTTAAAATGTTTGAGTCAAGTAATATATTTTATGTACTTAAATAAAGATGAGGAAGGTATGTATCGGATAAAATGTACATTCATTTGTGTGGAAAAAGAGTGGAATATTCTCAAATAAACAGTTTCATTACAGACAGCTGGGATTCGAAACCAGACCTCTTTAACAACGAATAAGACCAGATGTTGTTAATTCTATAACCCTCATGCCCGCTGATGCTGCTAATATGTCAGTTTTGTCAGGAAATAATAAATGACAATGAGAAAATTATGATCCACCTACTAAAACTACATTCTTAATAAGTCAATTTAAACATAATAATAAAAATAAGTTTCTATCTCTTAGGTCAGATTTTTATTTACATTTATTTTAGGTATTTAAACAGGAACTTTCTGAACAGACTGATTATATCAGCACACGATATCTATAAAAAAACACCTTTAAACAAAATTGCATTACAAAGCATAATTGGCTGTTTAACTTAATAATTTAACTTAAAAGATAGTTTAGGAATCCAGAAAACTACTAAGTTATTTAGTATCACAAATAGTTTCGGAAATATGATACAAAATGGTAATTTACGCATCAGACCGGAGCCCTTAAAGTCATTCTGCCGAAATATTGAGAGAGGCCATTTTGTTTGAAATATTTATAAACGTTTAGAAATGTGATTTAACCAAAATCGTTAGGGTCAATTTTGAAAAAATTGACTTTCTAGTTTTATCCTTCAATAAACTGCCCTTAATTTTAGGGTTATATATCCAATTCCAAAAACCACTCGGGGAAACCCTATGAAAACCCTAGATACCAAATTTTAGCCCAATAATTCAAATAGTTTAGACTCTAGTCGGAGGTACAAACAGACATACGAAAATTCAAAAAAACACTTTTTCGGTTTTGGGGGGGGTCATCGTCGAAATTCATCAAAATCTCGAGTTCAATTTTTTTTGACGATCACAATATTTGCTCTACCTGAAAGATTGCGAGAAAGTAAAAAGAAATAAGATATACCCTTTTTTCCCGAATGTCCATCTTAGGAATGTCAATCAAAATGCACGTGATGGACTTATCTTTTCCCTAGTTTAAAAAATGTAACTTAACATAAAGAGACAAGGATTACATCCAGTGACCTATTGCATACATATACCTCTTCGAGAGATCAACACAGTTGAACACATTATGGATTGTAGCCAACAAATCGCAATGGGAAAATATGTATTTTTGTTACTTTGCCAAATAACGAGAGTATGAATCCAGCATCCACTAACGTGCGTTTTATTTCACAAATCACTTTGAGCGCCCAAACATATTTATCAGACGCATCACCGGGACAAATTCATAAATTACCACACTTCACAAGCAATAACACAAATAGTTGAACTAGTTTCACAAACGTATTTCCAGAGATAAATATTATTGAGTGTTGAACATATGAGTGTGATATAAAATGCAGTTTTTTGTGTGACAATTTTAAAGTTTTTTTTTTTTAATTTCTGTAATGTAGACACGTCTAACTGTTTTTGACTTTAATTAATTGTGAAACATTGAGCGTTTGAACAATAAAATATATGAATACTATTGATCAATCTTTAAATAATGAAGAATAAATATTAAAGAAAAAACTTGCAGTTAAATTAATTTTTTTTAAATCATGCTTTACTAACAAGTTTGATGTTTAGTCCACATGTAAGCTGGTGCGTTTAACTACAAGTATTGCCATTATTAATTTTAAAACTCCCCTAATATAATTTAAACATTTTATTTGGTGTATTTTCGACATTATTTGTATACTAATTTTGAGTTACAGCTTAGACCTAAATATTTTTTTTATATTTGGTTGAGCTATTAAGTTTTGAGTTGTCATAAACAAAATCTCTGTAAGACTTTAAAGTGAAGGTCGTTCTGAATACATTTAAATGTATTTGTTTAGTTTTGTTCACATCTTTAGAAACATTTTATACTCAAAACACTCAATTTTTAATAATTGGTTCAACCTAATAAAACTATTTTAACATTAATGAGTGTATTTCAGTTCTTTTTGCATTTCGCTATCAAGTTTGGGCACCCCTGGCAATGGATTAAGCGTCTGAGGGACCATACAATCCTAAGCCAGCTATGCCGCCAAGGAGGATGTGGTGGTAGTGGAGGCTATGTGTGCACCAAGTTTGGCATTCCAAAGTTAGAGCACACACACAAAGCCTGATCACATTTGCTATGAAAAGCCGAAAATATCAAACATAAGAAATTTAGAGGTCAAACAATAAGTTAACTTTGGTACAATGACTTGTACTAGTTTCTATAAAAGTTTAAATGAGAGTTTTTGCCTTTGAAAAGGTAGTTTTAGAGCTCTTGTGGGCAAATTATTAACTAACTTACTAACTTATGAGCTATAGTGTATGTATCAATAATAATAATAATAATAATATATCGCCGAAATATATTAAGTTTGAGATAAATTTGAATCGTACACTCTTACTTGGCCCTCATTACTCTTTATAAATGAGTAAAATATATAGCATTATTTTTCTAAAACAACTTCCAAAATAATTGACATTTTAAATTGGTTTATATAGGTGAAGTGGTCTTAATATTTTGTGTTTATATGTTCATATTAATTTTATAAGTTGATTGCCTATTAGACATGAAGCCGGTTGGCAGAGACGTTCATGTTCTAGAGTTGTGGGTATGTTGTCAGAATAATACTCCCGGAAAAATAACAGTATAAATCTAGAAACTTTGGGATATTTGGTATATGGATTGGTTATTTCACAAAATTAGTGCCAGATTCGGTGCCGGAATCAGATTAGATTAGAACTAATCTTTTCCGTTGTGTGGTGAAGTAGCCTTTTGTTCAAACATGCACACTAATATACAGATCATGCATTAATACTCGTATAGAGGTATTTAAAAAAAACTCACTTTTATGATATGTTTAAGTACAGAAGCTATAAATAAGAATACCATACTTGTGTACCAACAGGTTTTGGTGATGTAAGCAACATAATACTCCTACCAGGGTTGACTTTCATTTTGATGTTATCTCAATAATAAACTAAATTTAAAATAACTAAACAATGTCTCTTTGATTAATTTAATTGTAACTAAACTCATCATGTAGCCTACTATTTAAATCAAGATTGTCATCTAAAGTAACACAATCAGCTATTAAAATATATTTATTATAAACATTTCACTATATGGTGAGTAAAATTTGGGAATAAAATGGATAAGAGTAGTAAATACAAGGGTTTATATAAAAAAAAAGAGAAGGTAATCCCTCCAAAATCTCTGCTTAAAGCAATATTAGTAGGCCCACTACCATAAAACCTTGTTCATAGTTAGTGTCTTGATTTGCATTTCAAAACATTCGAAAACCTAGGAAATAACAATTCCGAACTAACACGACGAGCCTTTAAATAGAATTTCCACGAGATTTAAATGGTTGAATGTACGTTAAAATAAAATTAACATAAAAGGACAAAAGACACATAGACGGGTGTGTCTTTTAAGAAATTAACTGAGTAAGGAAAAACTAATTATCAAAAAACTCTATTCATTGATATTCAAAGAGCAAATTAAATTATTTTACTCACCTAATTCAAACCATTTATTTAAATTCTTTCAAATAGTTTACTTTGGGGAATGCAAATATATATTATGAGATTAATGATACATTTGGTGTCCATTCATTTGATATGGTTAATAATAGGGTTCGTAGCTTTTAGCCGACATATTTTTTTTACGTAAAATGTCCTTTGATAAGTAAAGCTCAGCTAATAATCTTAAAGAAAAATATAAATCTTTATAAAGTAAACATGTAAGTTAAATAATAAATTTTCAAATATATGTATTTGACTAGCTGTTTTTTTTCCTAATGTTATTTATGATAACATAAGTGTAATTGAATACTCATAATTGTTTAAAATAGTGTTGCCGTAAAAGGCTATAAAATTCAAACCTAAGGTTTCAGTTTAAAGAAAATACCGAGAATCATTGTTTTCCAAAAAACCTTTAGGCTCGGTAATATATTCTTATAAAGACAGGGTTCATGTAGTTAAATGTATTTATTATTAACATTATAATATTGGTTTGATGTGCATTTCTTTTATAATTTGTTTTAAAATAATTTTCAGTCAAATTATTCGTGAAAATGACGAGGCTAGTTATATTATTATTATTATTATTATTATTATTATTAACACCGCGTCTTACTACCCGTTCGGGTTATACGCACTTACGCTAATGTGTAATGGTAGAGTGATTGTGAGATGAAATGGANTATTATTATTATTATTATTATTATTAACACCGCGTCTTACTACCCGTTCGGGTTATACGCACTTACGCTAATGTGTAATGGTAGAGTGATTGTGAGATGAAATGGAGGATCTACAGTTTAACGTGGGATCCGAACCACGGTGGAGGCCTGGCATTTCCCACATTCATAAGTTGTGATTAGTACAAGTCTTGTCAGAGGTGAAGGAAGGGTTTGGTAATCAGATAAATCTGTGCAGAGACCGAGGATTGAACCCCGGACCCCTAGCACACAAGTCCAACACCTTACCTCTAGACCGCCAGGTCACCTACTCGACCAGAGTTGTAAGAGACATTAATTGGGAAATTCCTACAATATTAATTCTTAAAAATTAAAATATAAAATAAATGTTAAAAACAAATTATGATTTAGCAAATATGTTTCCTGGAATTTTTATCAGTAACATACATTTTGTAAGAAATAATTAATACCAATCTAATAGTATGGAATTTTATTCCATATTAGAAACAACTCTTACGTAAAGTACCTTTAATTCAAATAAAATATAAACTTTTAAAATAATTTGAGCACATTCCTATTAAGAACCCGGTTCTAAACATCGTTAGAAGTCACGCCTTAAGAGGAAATCGAGATTATTTCGGTTGTGATAGCGATATAAGGAATAAAAAAGGTCCCAAATTCACTTTTGTGTGTGTGTGTGTGTGTGAGTGTGTCTATATTGAGCAAATTCATTTGTTATTTATTATATAGTTTTCATTTTATTTTCAAAACTAACTAAGGACAGGGGTTGAACTTATTCTTCGCATCATAACTAAGAATTGCCCTTCAGAGTTGTGTTCTCATTGAGAGTAATGAAAAAACGGGGTAAATGGTTTGGGAATGTTTCAAAAGAGCATGTAGGGGTATAGATCGGAATTTTGGCTACGGACCAAATTGCATATCTCCATTGCACAGTTTTCTGTTTTCCTCGAATAGTTCCTTGTCTTTCTTTCTTTATATCAAGAAGACGAAATCCTTGTTTTGGAATGTCGCAATGCAGAAACAGACAATGAAGTTTATTTTCTAAATTTATTAAGTAATGAGAAATAAAATTTTAACAATATTTTGTTTACAATAATTTAAAGTTATAAATATATTTTACCATTTTTATTGCTAAAAACATAAATGCTTAAAAGGGATGAACGATTTTAATATGTATTTGTTAGTTTAGGCAAATAGATAGTTTCTTAACAGGGCTTTGGTTTAGGTCTAAATATTTTAAGGGTATTAGAGATGTTTTAAGGACAAAAACATGTGATTGATTATTGATAACGTGTTGGAACATATGTAAGTTACTGTGTAAACGTTTAGCTTTGACTAATTACCGAATTTAATTGAAAATAGTCCTTTACTATTCATTTACTATACCAACTTTCTAAATCCAGTGATTTATATGTTTGTTGCTCTTTTTGTGTATGGGTCCGCCTCAAAACAGGGAACTGTATGAGGTAAAGTCATATACAAACATAAACATTAAGAAAGGAGGGCATGACGTTTACAAATATAAGAATTTCACGTTTTAATCAATCAAAATATATTGACGTTTTGGATATGTTTACCTGCACATCACGACTATGAGCTGCTATCTTTAATAAAGGCAGATTAACTAAAATGTTCATCTTAAAAAAAATCACATTTGTTTATTTTGTTTTGAGACTAAGAAACATTCAATTTTAAAATGCACGAATACAAATTAATTATGAATGAAATGTCCACAAACAATTTTAAGCAATACATTTAAAATAATATCAGTTAAATCTATGGTTAATTTTGCAGAAATCAGTGCTATAGAAATACCTACAGGTTTCGTTAATTCTATTTTATTGCATCTTAGTCAATTTTTTATGATCAGTATAATACACTCAACTTATGACAATTAAAATAAACATCGGTGGGTCCGTCGGCTAAATGTCACACTAGTCTAGCTTTCTCTGTCGCTGATGTGGAGGTCAGGATTCGAGATCCAGACGGATGCAGTGAGGGAGATTTCTCTTAATGGTTTGACCACGCTTTATTTGCGGAAATTCGGGTGCACGGGTAACACTAATCCCATGCGGCTAATTCATAGTTTTAGTATAAAAGACCTTCAAAGTTTGGTTCAGATTCTATTATTTAAAATAATCTGACACCTTAGCTGAGTCGGTAGCGTATCTGATTACTAAATTAAGGGCCCCGGGTTAAGATTCCCAATATGGCCAAAAAATGTATCAGTGGTGAAAAATAGGTTTACTCTTTCACATTGATGGATTAACGGTTGGGCACTGGATGTTGTTCCTGTCCTAGTCTTAAAGGAGATGACAAAGACCCCCTGCTTCCGAAGTCGTACCGTCCGATATGCCTTTTAAATACCATGTGAGATCTTAGAGCAAAGATTCTATGTGAAAGATTACGTTGACATAGGGAAAGGATAGGCATGAATCAAAAACAGTTCGGATTTCGGAGAGGTAAAATGACGGAGGAAGCGATAACCATGGCGATGAAATTAATAAATCGTACCGGGAAACGATATGTGATGGGCTTTTACGTGGACATATCACGGGTATTCGATAACCTGTGGTGGCTAGAGATAGTCAAGCAACTCTGAGACAAAAATTGTCCGCGTCAACTTTATTAAAGATTTAAGGATAATTGCAGGGGCAGGTATGCCACCCTGAGATGTCCAGGACGAAACCTAAAAAGAATTTTTTTTTTTTTTTTTT
>CABFOV010000024.1:74915-88994 GCA_902141375.1 Timema poppense | reverse complement strand
AGTGTGCTCCTGAGGCTCTCCGGGGAGTATTGTACGGAGGCTACAGAGTAGTGTGCTCCTGAGGCTCTCCGGGGAGTACTGTATGATGGCTACAGACGCATTGCATGTGGCTCTGGGTATCTGTTCTATGGACCTTCAAATTCGTAGGAGAGATGAGCTGTACTGGCTGAGGAAAGGAAACATGTAGTAAGTAGAGAGGCTTATGGGACCGGGGGTACTGAGTGAGGCGGATGTGTGAATCAGGCTATGAAATATGAGCGGCAAAGTCAATGGCACAATAGCGCAACTGGAAGAAGAACTTTTCAGCTCTTTCCAAGTGTGAGGGAAAGAGTCCTGATGAAACACCTGTGGTCTTCGGAGCGACTGGTACAATACACCACAGGGAAAGGACCGTACAGGGTAACCCTTCATGTGAGAGTACTAACAGATACGGCAATGTGCGACAGTGGAGAGGCGACAACACCAGAAATGTGGTCCTTGGATGTCTGGAAACACTAGAGATCAGAACTTTACTACAAAGGGAGATTCAAGGACTCGTAGTGGAAAATATTCTGAGGGGTCCGGAAAAGTTGAAGTACCTCGATACAATCGCGATATTAATAAATACTAAGAAAAAAAAATATTGCTAGGTTGAAAGAGGAAGGTGACTACAGGCGAAGACAACAAAATATGATGAGGGAGACAGAGCATGAGACAGAAACAAATTGGGCCTCAGAAGCAGAACAAACTGATGAAGACGACACATTACCAAACTGAGCAGGGTATATGGGGAATTAGAACAAAAAAAAAAAGGGAGGGACTAAAACTCGACTGTAACAACTTAAAGGATTTGAGTTATCCTGAAACCTGCTATGACAGCTGGACCTGGATGCCCGGGATTGTGGAACAATCCTGGATGAACCGGAGAGCGGAGTCCTATCAGGGGCAAATAGTAAAATGTAAGAATGCATCAAGGAGCAGAGAGGGAGACCTGTCGTCGAGGGCTTGCGTCGCTTGGTAACAAGTGTCTACAAGAGGTGACGGCTGGGGCCTTCCTTGGTCAACTGGCGGAGGGGGAGGCCTGCAGATGTAGACATTCAGTACTGCCAGGGAAACGACAGAACTATCATGTCCAGGACAAAGTGAACAACAAAACATGTAAATGCAGTTGACTAAATAGGTGTTAACATTAGTAAAATAGATTGTTTAGGATTAACATAGGATAGGGAGGAAAGTAGAGAATGGTGGAATATTATTTCTAAGTGTAAGTTAGGTGTAAGTTAAATTTAAGTAAACTAGGTTTAGGAATAGATGTAGGATCCTAACCGGATAGTTATTATACAAATAAAAAGCATTACTCAAAAATAAATAATATTGTATACTACATTAAATTGTATATTGAAATTCAACTGACTAAATTGTCAGAAAGCGAGTTTAATCAAGCCGTAATAAAAAAAAGTCTTAAGATGGATTAAAAGGAATATAAAGCTAAGATAGGCCAAGCAAGTTGGTAGTGGAAAATATATGGATTGAAAAAAAACTGACCCAGACAAAAGGTTGGAAGTATTAATGATTGTAAAGTGTTAATAAATACTCTTTTATTGAATGTAAAGAATTTTGTTGTTTTGATTCCTTCAATTATTTAAATATATTTTAAATACTTAACGTGGATTAATGAATATTTAATTACAGTAGTTGAATAATTTAATACTAAAGTGTAACACAGACAGACCTATCGGATATCACACATTGTACGGTTGTTCACCATCTACAGTCATATTTATATTAATTTGCACCTCTCTTTGGATGTATGTTGACATTGTGTTATTTCATTATAAAGGAACTTACATGTGTTTTATATTTCCCTATTTTAACATTAAATTTGTAGTTATACGATTTCAAAACCAAGCCAGAATGATTTATTGGATTTTATAGACAAATGTTTATACATGTTTTGATGCAAGTTACTAATGAATAAAGGGTAAAATAAGTTTCTAACAAATATTTGTCAAATTATTATAACTGTCAACATTTGTCAAAAGTAGCATACTATTACAGATACAATATTTAAATTGATAATGGTTATATTTACATATGAAAAAGGGTGCTTGCTGATAAATAAATATATGTGTTTTATTGAATATGGAGGAGTATCGTTTTGCTATTTTTTCCCCCACCTAATTGAGAACTTTAAAATTCTTTCCCGTTGATGTAAAAACATTTCAATATAAGCCACCCTCCTCTTAAATATTTGATATTAGGTACATAATAGGCATCGTGTTAAATATAATAATTTAAAACGGCAGATAGCAATAGTAGATAATAGGTGCTCTAAAGAGACCTACAGAGGATTCATTTTAACTAATCTGTCCAGGGCTACAATTTTTATCATCGCGTCTTACTGCCTGTTCAAGTTATACGTATATGTGATAATTACTTAAATGGGGTTAGGATAATGAAGGAAGCATTTTTAGAGGAGCTCTATCCAAATTCGCATGGAAGGAGAGTGGGAAACCAATTTATGAAAACCACCCTAAGTAGACCCGACTGGAATTCGAATCCCGATCTCCCCATAGTCATCGGCACACCAGACTAATACGGAATTGACGCTTTAATCCATTCGGCCAATGAAGCGGGTTTATGAAATATAATTAATAGCCCAAATCAAATTGTGAATATTATAATAATGTCTAAATCTCAAAGAAGAAAAGGTAATTAAACTGTCGAAATGAATGTCTTACACAACATTAATTTAAATAAGTTAAAGTAAAAACATTGAAAATAGTGCCTCCAGTGAAAAAAAAAGAAGCCAAATTGGACATATTTATTAAAATAAAAAACTTAAATAATCATTTCCATATTAGTTTGAAACATGTCGTAATTTGTTAGCCAAGATATTAAGTGTTCGTTTCATAACGTGTTGTCTTCAACAGTACACAAGATGTACTCAGTACGAGCCAAGACGATTTCTAACCGTTAAATCCATAAATACTCTACAAAAAAGGATCTTGCGTTGGTTTGGATATGTTGAGAGTACAGTAACCCCATAGCTTCTTTGGTGCTGACTGACAGCTCACGGCTGACAACTCACGGCTTTGAAAAGTTACCAGACCAAATTATGTATCCCTATACCGAACCATATGATCTGCAAAAACATGTGTTTAGCAGCTGTCACTCCTGACATTCAAAATGTAGGTATATACCTAAATGTTTACTGTGAGAAGTCAGCACCAAAGAAGCCACGGAGCTACTGTATGAGTGTGGATCGAGTGCCGAAGCAAATATATGAAGGTAGAGTGTGTGGATCAAAAGACAGCAGTAGGCTATGTAAGATATGGCTAAATATGATAGAAGAATGTGTTAAAATGAAAAACGTTAAAGAGTTTTAAGAATAAAAGAGCATATATTATGACTGTGTTTGGATGGATTAAGTTTGGGATAGTTTTTTGATCTATATGCATAGTTTATTGTCTACTCCGTAAAAGAATGGCGTGATTAAATATGTATGTACGTATATGCATATATATATATATATACGTATACATGTATGTATGTATGATTTCATATGGATGTCGAAATATAATAGACTTTAAAACAATTATTTCACGTTGGGAAGGAATGTATTTAATGTTGCTATTTTCATGTCAGCGTGTCATAGATTTGGAATTCCTGCCTTATACTGTGTTTATATTGAATTCCAAATTATTCGTTCTTCGCCTGTTTCCGCAACACTAATAGACTAAGAAATATCGCCCCCTTACCCGCCCACCCTCCTACAACATTCGAACCATAAACATTTCTCTGAAATGAAATGAAATCAACAAAACGATTTCACTAATAGCGTGAACTCTGCATAATTTTAAAGGTCATATGATGATCGACTAATTTTATTTTAATAAAACAATGTATGGACGCAAACAGTACAATTACGAAGCAGTGCATTGATTGCTAGTTCATTTACCATCGCAGAAAATGTATTATCACTGCTATTATTATTACATTACTATTAATATAATTTTTGCTTTTGAATATTTATACGGTAGTTAATTTAACAAACAGGCCAAGAGCAAATCAATCAGATATTTCTAGATATGTTTTCAATTACTGGTCAGATGCTCGTATTATATTGCCTTTTAATTGTAATTTATTACCAGGTAATGATTTTAAGATAGTTTTAATTGTTTTTGAACAATTGTAACCAGTTTCTCTCTCTCTCTCTCTCCAAGCTATCATTAAGAACATATTTCAAATGTTTATTTTTCAAATGATATATAATTTATACAAAGAATCCCACTCATTCCCATCACAACAATTTAACAAATTATTTTCCTTTGTATAATTCACGATTGGATTAATTTTAATATTTAAATATAATTTAACTTTTTTGAAATAAATCAAATAAACATTACAAAACTTAGCAACCCTATCACCTGAATCGATGGTCGCACTGTCTAAGTTGTTTCTTTCGCAATAGATGGTATTGCTGGTCAGAGAGACGTTAGGGTCTAAATCCCGGTGGGATGTATTGGGGGTGTTTTCACTAAAAGGTTTCCCGCTCTAACTATATTCAAATGCGAGTATATTTACTCTAAATTCTATATTCATTGTCCCCACCTGACTAGTTTATTTAAATATGGATAATATGGATGGGCAGTTAGACGCGTGGTTTCACAACAATAAATGGTACGATACAATCACACAACCCTTCTCATATCACTTAATAAAGCTTGGAATTTTTTAAAAAAAAACACCTTTTAATACACTACCATTAAATAAATTTTTCTCATACAAATATAGTGCCTACACCTGATCTCATTAACCCCAATAAACACAGTTTATATGTAAATTTTAAACATCATTCCATAATATATTTTTCACATATTTAAAATTTACAAAATTAAGCTATTTGTAAACCATCCTAAGCTTATTCTTAATTTTTTTAAATGAAATGTTCTCTTATTTGTCATGAAAAAAATCCCCAAATACCAATTTTAAGCTCACTATTCAATGCTAATTTTGAAAAATCTAGAGTGTTTTCTAATTTCTCTTGAATAAACTACCATTAAATTAATTTATTGAAGAAAAATAAAGATTCATATTATATTGTTCATGTAAAATCGTCCTGCTATACAAATTTTAAACAAAATAGTCAGATAAATAAAAAATAAAATATCAGTACCTAAAAAATATTTTCTTTATACAAAAACAAATTATATATATATATATATATATATGAAACTATATATGTTGGAAAAAACTTCACATATGCGCTTTTAGAACCAAATCTCTAGAGCCGGTTTTAAAAATATTGTATTTTTTAAAAACCAGTCAACAATAAACTATAATTAGACTGATTTCTCAGCCAAAAACATGTATGTATACAGGTTTATTTGTTATATCGAACCCTACCCAGGTATGGATCTATTTAGAACAAAATAATTTGAAACATTTCTTAAATATTTCAAATTTTCGAAAATCACTCATAAATAAAGTACCCATTAAACATTTTTGTCCAAAAACCAAGAATACAGAGTTATTTGGGAGATAAAACAATTTTGTTTAACATGGATATCTAATGATTGTTTAAACTATTTTCAAAAGATTTGAAAAAAAAAAATCAATTATCAATAAACAATATTTAATTTTAGGGCCAGGGCGAAAAATAATCCCGAAGTATTATCTATAACATTTAAATATCATTATTTAACAAAATCCTTGAAACAGACTCGGACACACAAAACGTTAAGGTTCATCATAATTTCGAGGTCTAATATGGTCGCGATTACGATAATTTCTCTTGATATGAGAAAGTTAAAATTTGAAACATTGAATGAAACCTAACTATTTCCACACTGGCGTAGTCATAAGACCTGTTGACGTTATGACAAACTTCTGGAGGCCAGAATGTAATATCGAGCAGGGATAACTGTGTTGAGTATTCTGATTATTCTTGCTCTATTAGGTTATTTGTACCCTTCGTAACCTCTATAAGGTCAGGCTTACCTCGCACTACTCCACTATGGCGTAGCTTCTAAGATACAGGGTCATGGTGTAATCTGTCAATGTAAGACTTTAAACTTTCAGGGTGAACGGAGAGTTATATAATATTTATTCAATTAACATAGTACTGTAGTGTCAGAGTAAGCATAGAATAAATATGTCAAGGTCTAAACGCACGAAACTAATCCTAACGGGAAACATTTCTCTATGCCGAAAATCCTTATTTCGGATCCTAATCAGATTGAAATATGCCTGAACTATTTTTAGATAGTCGTGGGTTGGTTACTGGTTGACGTGGATTAAGTTATTCGTTCGGGCACCACGTAGGTGATTATCTTAACAATAAACTATGATGGTATTATATATTAAATACATATTGCACTTAGTAGTTGAGTTTTTTTTATTAATCACCTGCCCTACAATTCTGTGATACAGTCGACTCGAAATCGTATATTTACACAAACACCAATGCACTTGGATCAGTTCTGATTACACATTAATGTAGATGAAGAGTTAATAGATGTTCCTAATAGAGAACATTGCTGAAATATTAAATTCTACTTGGCTAAAAACTGACTTTAAAAGGCCGTGTTTGATCGTTTTAGAATGGTTTCACAGCTACTAATAGGACACCAATCTTTATTCTGTCTTAATTGGGACATTCTGTTGTTATTATCAAGAAACTTTGTCGCTTTGTCCCCCATCGTCACCGCGGAAAATTCCGAGTAATCATTCAAATACGAATGCATTGCACACATTTCTGGCATATTGTAGGTATTTTTTNTTTTTTTTTTTTTTTTTACTCCCAAACCTCGCGCGAGCCGGGAGCTGAGTTGTGCCTGCTATGATGCACGCTCTTAAAGCACCTTGATATTTCACTTAGGAAGAGCTACTATTAGCCGAGTGTAAGTGATTACTTCACTTCCATATAATATGACAGAGTGAAGAAGTGCTTAACCCAAGTCTTACCTATTTGATGGCGTGACCAAGGGTGCCTCCAGATATTATTCGCGGGATCCTTTCCTAGCTCCCACGATCTCAACGGAAACGTCCCTCCCTTTGTCAATTATTTCTCTTTTCAAAAATAAATTGACCAAGGCTATTTTCACAAAACGAAATAAATAACTCTAGTTCGGCGTCAGGGAGATCTTATAAGACAATTATTTTCACCACTGCTAGTTTTGTTTGTAGGGATCAGAAATAATGAAAACACTATTCAAATTGTAACCCTGGTTTGGGGGTCACGGTGATCAGTCGTAAGGAACCGGCCCGACGTATGGGGTCGGGACGCTTACTGGACCCGCACACATTTCATATAAACGAGCACTAGACTGTCTTTTCCATCTTCAGATCTCCAAAAACCCTGACGGGGCGCCTCCACGGGGTGGCCCCTGGGCAATGTGACGGACATTGTGGTCCGGCATTGCTAAGACCCCGTAAGGTAATTTGTGTGTGAGGAGCAAGGCTCCTCGACTAGCACTAATGGCCAGTTTCATAGTGAGACTTAGTACGTCTCAAGTGCGGCGCTACACTAAGTACATGACGACACCTACCTAAACCAAAATGGAATGGGCCAGTTTCCTATGAGAGAACGGCCCATTCCATTCGAGTTTAGGTAGGTGTCGTCATGTACTTAGTGTAGCGCCGCACTTGAGACGTACTAAGTCTGACTATGAAACTGGCCCTAAGCGGTTGGTAGTGCGTACCCGTGTAGTGGTGACAGCTGGGCAGGGCAACTCCAGGCAGTAAATCTCAAGAATGGTGCTGAGGGGGTGGCAGCCAAGTTTTGGGAGAGTAGAGAAAGTTCTGGGGCAAGAGAAATGAAGGTTTGCAAGACGACTGTTCGGAGGCTGAACTCTTGACTTCCTGATGATTGGGCGATCACTAGGAGGAGCCAACTCCTCCCTCCATCCGGTCCCAGTGGAGGTTTTTTTTTCTCTCAAGTTACCTAAGGCAGGCTGGCATGGAAGGGCTGCTACTGGTATTTTCGCGTGCCCGAGAATCCGGAATGGCACTCGTGGACTTCGGCCCACGTCCGGCGAAAAGGTTCCGGTCCCGATGGGTATCAGAGGTTGCACTATAAAGGATATCTGATCCCGGGTGTAGTGTAGGTTGAAAGCCTTTCAGGGAGCCTCCTCGGAGGTTTAGTTTGGATAACCATGTAACCTTGGTTTGTGAAAGTGGAAAAAGTTAAGTCTACACCGAAAGGTGGCAAACGAGAGAGGTTTAGATAAAAACTTATTTATGCTCTCCAAGTCTTACTACCCGTCCGGACTAGCTCCATATTTTATATTAATAGAGTAGGTAATATTTAATGAAATATATTATCAAGCCCAGCTGGGATTCTATCCTCACCCTTTTTTGTCACTGGTGAAACAGATGTCTTTGTCACTGTGCTCACTGGTGAAGGTGCAAATTAATTGTTATGTAGAAATATGTGTAAAATAATATATTATTATTATTATTAATGAATAATGAATGCTACTTCAACACATAATTGGAAGCTCCACAACTTCTTCAAACACATTTTACCTCATTTCTAGTTGTCGCTCATTCTTCTTTGAAATAACCCGGGGAAACAATAACTATACGGAACAATAAAACACGACATCCAACAGTGGTAAAAAAATATATATAACAAGTGGATGGTACAAACGTAACATTACAGAAATGTATATAAGTAAACTCTGTGGTTTGAAGGATGAATACAAAAACTTGAAAAAGAAAGTGCGCTCGCTGTGCGGAAAGGGAGAGTTGTGAAGCCCACACCAATTAATTTGTCGCCCAAGGAGAGTCCTCCATTCCAGTCTCTACAATAGAGGACTGACGTACAAGGCTGAACAGACGACAAGGAGAAAAGAACAACTGAAGAGCTTCGAGCCTCACCACAAGGGGATGACGTGAATAAAAAAAAATATAGGTTGATAAAAGAGGAAGTGGAAAGAGTGAAGGAGGTATAGAACAATAGCAAAGCGATCAATGTGCCCAAGGCAAAGGTAAGGCCCACCAGAATTAACGTTGGGGATTGTGTCGTGAGTTTGAAGTTGGGGAGGGGGCAGGGGTAGGAAGAGATTGCCTCCTGTAGTACACGCCCCAAAGTGAGGAATTCGAAACCTAACATACGTGTGTGTGTTAAACACGTATGTTCCGGTTGGCAGATTTCAGCTTTGAACAAAATATAGACACAAAAGGGACCAGGACAGATTTCATATAGCACGTAATATGTAACAAAGCAATACTTAGATAAAATATTCATAATATTACTTTCAATGATCATCAAAAAACTACTTATTTCAAAATCTTTATAGTTGTGAAGATTTAATAGAATGAAAAGTAAGAGATCCCGGTTTATATTCCAGTTTGTGGTGTTCTCTTCTACATACTGGCTTACTAGTTCTTTCCTAGGGAGTTTTAGTAACTTTTTTAAACGTACGCTTATCGTCCTGTTCCAGTCCATTTTGATATTATATGGATTATATTATTCCTTGAGATAAATTAAAATAATTGCAATTAAAGACAAAACAAAGACGAAGCACTAATATTAATACTACTACTAACAATAATAATATTAAAAATAAATTATTAGGCGGAGCAGTGATATCTTTACAAACTAATAAACACTATACAATTTGAGGCTACATTTTCTTTGACAAAAAAAAAAATTGAAGACATTTTGTCTCATTAAATTTGTCAGGAGTTCTTTAAAAAACTTATTTTACCAAATTTATTATCAGATTTTTTTATTTCTTACGTGTTGTTTATAAATGATATTTATTTGTATTTAAGTCATAGGTTGTATCGGTGTTTTTAAATATATATTTTTTTTTATCCTCGTGTTTATATTATTTTAATTGCGGGTAGAAAAAACGAAGAGCATGGTCACTCGGATTCAAGAATAAATAAGCAAGATAAAATGTTTCGAATACTCTACTAAAGCATCACGGATTTATCACGAATATTTTATGTGTGTCAATAATGTTGCTAAAAACAAATAATTGGGTTTAAAGATGTGTCTTAGTTTGTATTAATTATAGTTTAATAGTGTAGTTTTTAACTAATCATTCAAAAGACTAAGTTTCGGGAGAGTGGCTTGGGAGAAATCCACTCATTTTAGTGTGGAGTGGGATGGAAAAATCAAGAGTGATAAAAAAACTTTAGGCCTATTTTTTTCACCTGGCAAAGATTCGAATTCAATCTCCCTGTCACAGAAATGTGTATTATTTTAATGATACATTTAGGGGATTAGATGGTTCTTAGTATGATGATTTTAGTAATTTGATTAATGTAACTTTTTTTTCCACAGAGATCTAACGGTCGTATCAATCATATTTCAAAATATTTGGAGCTATGCCATATCGCCATGGAACTGACAAGCGGAACGTTATTGAGGCGCTTAAAAAAGAGGAATTTGCCTCCGCGCGTCAGGCAGTATTAAAGTGGGACTAATATACACTAATATACAAGTCATGCAAAAGGACCAGGTAATATGAAGCGGCCATTACATCAAACTTTAATAAGCTTCCTATTTAAATTAAACGTCTCTCGGAGTGGTGAAATGTCTGAAAACGTGGCCGTTGGAGATGTAGGTGCGTGTGGTGGGAGAAACAGATAGGAAGATAAACGGCAAAGCAGAAAGTAGAGAGGCGAACTAGGGCAAAGGGTAAAATAAAATTGAAAAGATAAATAGGACTGAAAAGTTAAAAGTCACGGCCATAAAAAGGAAATATTACAGTACACCCCAAACAAATCTACCCTCGTGGCGAGGAAGTTTCCTGAACGTTACTTATACAAGAGTAGGTCTAGTTGAGATACAACCGGAAGTTGTTAAGGAGGGTGGTAGGTTGAGTGTCTAAGGCAGAGTTGGGCAAACTTTTATCCCCCAAGGCCACATGGACATCTGTAAGGTCTTTGGCGGGCCGCATATGAGAAAAATCTAAATTTAATAAATAATGAACTTTATTTTTACACAAAAATACTTATTTGATCAGTCATATAACTACTCTAATTACTGTACACACAAGCTTATGCTTGTACACATGTAACATTATAAACGAGTTTGGTGATTGGTTCACATGTTCAAATACATGCACTGATTATGTATTTAATTTGTCATTTTTTATTAATAAAGTCATGAAAATTTTAAATTTTTGTGTGAACCGCAAAAATTAACGTTGGGGTCCACATGCGGCCCACGGGCCGTAGTTTGCCCAGATATGTTCTAAGGTAATGGGTTTAAAGAATATTCATAACCATATTGAAAATGTGTACAGTTTTCTATTAAAACCTCGAAATAGTCTAAGATGTCGATCTCGCTATTGACCAAAATATTGGTGATAGGGAGGAAAAGGTTCAATTCTCGTCAGGGTGGTTTTCCAAACGTAATTTACCACCAAGGTGATATCATCCTTTCTTCACGCTAATACTCAATTTCCCTAAATTACTTTTCTTAAATTTAATCCATAGATTAAGCAGATAAAAAGCCATAGATTTGAGGTGTAACTTATCAACTTACACACGTTTAAATATAATATGTTATCAACTAATATTAATAAAGCAAATATTTGAAATTTTGCACGGAGAGCTCAAAATAATATGTCAAACTTCAAGCACATTTTTGTTTTTAATCTTTTTTAAATACAAGTTTTAGTATCCTGGAGAAATTTGCTAAGAAAACTTACTTGTTAGTTAAAATCATAGGGTCGCTAATGAAGCTTAGTAAACACCATTATATTTGGGGGTGCGAGATAAAATCTACAGTTCAAGTTTTTTTTATGACATTGGTAGCCCTGCCATTATAGCACCCATAAATTCACCGATTTAAGTAGATTATACATAAATTTAGTTCAAAAATATAAATTTTTATCGAACGAGAATTTAGGCTAGTATAATTTACAATACATTGGTACAATGTACACCTTTAAAAAGGTTCATAGTTATTCACATCAAGAAAAAATCCATTCTTACTCCAGTCATTTTTAAATAATTGTGTAACATATGGTCTATTAACCTATACATTTAAGGGCCAAAGATGAGGATGTAGATAAAATAAATCGTACGGTGCACATCGCAGACCCTAGTTTATCTTTAATAAGAGACTTTTACAAAAAGCTCGTAGGATTTGTGAAACAAAATAATATACGCTGTTAGAGAAACATTGAGAAAAGATAAACAGATACATCCACCAAAGAGCTTAGTAAACAATTGGAAATGTCAAAGACCTCCGTGTGTATACATAGAAAAAAATATTCCTATAGCTCAGAAACTAATTGCTTGGAAAAATATATACCAGATAAAGGATTTCAATTCTAAACAGTACTAAAACTTTACAAAGAGGAGTTAATTCGTATCTTAAATAGTGGCGGAGAAGTGATCGAAATGAAAAATATTTGTTAACAAGTACCCTTAAAGTCATTTTAATGATAAAATGAGAATTATCATTTAGCTTGTAATGTCTGGGGTACAAAATCAAAATCGTTAGATCGAAAGTTGAGAAAATATATTTTCCTCTTTTTGCCCTTCAGTAAGGAACCTTTAATTTTAGGGTTGGCTATCTACTTTAAAAAAAAACAACTCAAGGGAACCCTAAGAGTCCACTAAATACCCAGTTTTAGCCCAATCGGTAAAATTGTTACAGCTCTAGTCTGAAATGCAGACACACATGTAGGGAGATGGCGTTGCAAAAAAACATTTTTTTCGGGTTCAGTGGTCCGTCAAACTTCAATAGTCATAAAAATCTCGAATTCAAATTTTTTTGATGATCAGATTAATTTTTCTACCCGAGGGGTCACAAGAAAGTAAAACCGGAATTAAACTAAGTGGAGTCAAGATGAAAAAAATAATCCGTCAAAATTCCACCCAAACTGCACACACAGCCGAGTTTGTAAACCAGACCTTCCTGTCAATATAACGCCTTTTACCTCACCGTTACAAGAGCGCATGCATTTACTTTTCTCTGATTCACGTAAATAACTGTTTGGCTGCTTTCAAACCATCTGAAGATTAGTATTATAAAACGATTTTCATGGAAATTGGGGAATATTCATTCCTCTAAATAATATTTTTTAACATGAATGTATCGCATTTTTGGTAAAAGCATTACTGTTGATGTTTTATCTTTTGCATTGTGAATGTCCTTAATTATTCTAGAAAATATTTAAAAAAACTAATTTAAACTAAGGAGCGTTAATTTAATGTAAAATAAGACACGAATACAAGACATCCTTACATTGCTTAAATATATACTTAGTTTACCCCCATATGACAGAGAAGGTCTTATGTATTTGACTTCAATTCATCCATAGATCTTTTTTTTAAGTATCGCGTATTACTACCCCTTCGAGCTACAAGCTTATGTAGGCCTACTAATTTCGCTAGTGCTCTTAGGGATTGGGAAAATTTACCTGCATTTGCGTGGAGGAAGAGTGTGAAACAATTTTGGAAAACCTCACTTTAAATAGACCCGACCGAGATTCGAACCTAGATTTCCCCGTAATTGGCAGTCTATTCTAATACGAGAGTGGCATGTTAGACCATGTAGGCACCGTAGTAGGTCTTTGATAGGTTGTTCATGAATAATTAAATATGAGTTCATAAGGCAATAAAATAATAATTTAATAATCTAAAATCTGTTTTGGAATTTAAAAAAAATACTTAAGCCTTATTTTAAATACAAACAAGAAATGGACCTATAAAATACAGTAAATCAGTGATTCAAGTTTTTGAGTCAAGTGATTAGTAAGATATAATATGAATTAAATAGTATATTATAAGGAAACTAATTGTTTCTATTTTGTTTGAAATCAATTCTAACAAACCAACAAGGATTGATTAATTTGTTTGCTGCACCACATTAACTTAACGCTCCTTAATTTAAATTAGTTTTTTTAATATTCTCTAAAATAATTTAGGACATTCTCAATGCAAAAAAGAAAAACAGCAACAGTATTGCTTTTACAAGAAATGCGATACAGTCATGTTAAAAAATAATATTATTTACAGGAATAAATATTCCCCAATTTCCTTGAAAATTGTTTTATAATACTAATCTTCAGATAATTTTAAAGCAGCCAAACAGTTATTTACGTGAATCAGAGGGGGGGG
>CABFOV010000024.1:15433-42962 GCA_902141375.1 Timema poppense | reverse complement strand
ATTATTATTATTATTAGCACCGCGTCTTACTACCCGTTCGGGTTATACGCACTTACGCTAATGTGTAATGGTAGGGTGATTGTGAGATGAAATGGAGGACCTACAGTTTAACGTGGAATCCGAACCACGGTGGAGGCCTGGCATTCCCCACATTCACAAGATGTCTTGTCAGAGGTGAAGGAAGGGTTTGGTAATCAGATAAATCTATGCCGGGACCGAGGATTGAACCCCGGCCGCCAGCACAGAAGTCAGACACCTAACCCAGACTATAAATTGTTTATGTGAGCCCTAGTAAATGAAAAACCACGCGATGTGTAGTATAAAAGATCCAACCAGCTCAGTTATACTATTGCACATACAATATTATGTTTGTATTCCAGGAACTCTTTGTTCCTTTTCCAGGAATCTCTTTTGTTCATATTACCTCATTAAAAATGAATTCATTAAAATAATATTTAAGAATGGTTTTCTTTAAACACATATCTCCAACATTCAGGTAAAAATAATATTCACAACTAACAATACCAGTTTTTGCAAACAGTATGAGAGACATTTAATTTAAATTTAATGAGTGTTAAGAATAGTACATTCTTGAATATTGAATAACTTCAGTTTTAAAATACATGATTAAAAGTATCTCTGCTATAGGATCTATTACATATTTGGTCATTGAAATTACAAATTGAAACAAATTTATAGTTTATATTGTTGTGAAAAACTTTTAAATATTCTATTGTACCCATTTTATCTAGCCTAGCTTTCATGTCACTTTTATTACAGTGTTGTCAGATTGAAGAGTGGGCGTCATTAAATTAATATATTAAAAGCACGGTAAAAAAAAGTATCTTAAACACTCGCACTTTGTCAATTTAGTCTGAGACTCTTTAAAAACATTAAATTACAAAACTTGCAGAATGAAAAGAATATTAGTTATAAATACATTATACTTGTTTGTTTGTTTGCAGTGCACTGCGTTTTACTACCTGGCTTGACCATTAGCATATATACAATAATGGATTAGAAATGAGGAAGGTATAATAAGTATGAGTTGTACCCAAATTTGCTTGAAGTTAAAATGGTAAACTATTTTAAAAAAATCAGGTCCAACCAGGATTTTAACACACCTACTGGCATGCCTGATAGAACAAACCTAAAGTCCTTGCCAACGTGATCACCAATGCAGTTTATTTGTTCTAATTAATGTAGAATAAATTTCCATTTTTGGTAAATGAGAGTTCCAAAATAATTATCATATATCATAGAAATCACCATAGTAATTGTAATTATGAGTACCAAATACCTCTGATACATAGCTATATTTTTAATATGTCAGTAGATACGATTGTAATTGGTTTGCTTACACATTATTTAGTTCATACAATGGCCGTTAGTGTGTAGCTAATGATTGGCTAAATGCAAAGGAAATAGCACGACAGTTTACCAATAACAGTGCTTGGACAGGTATATTGTTTTAATTAGTGTGGTCAGGTTACTCCGTACTCGTACTCATTACAGCGTATGAATCACAGTTACTATTCATGTACGTCAAGTACAGTCCAAAACACAAAAAAAGGACAAAATATATAAGGTATTTCTGCTACGTGGGTAAATTCAAAGCTACCCTCGGAAATGTAGTTTCTTCCATCCCTTTCCTTATTATCTCCCACCAGCCACTCAACATGTTCGAAAATATGTTATTACCTTTAACTAGCAATTACAACTAATTTTAAAGAAGAAATCGTTCCCAAAACCAGTTCTGTTCATTTTTAATTTTAATTTACGAGAGAGCCAAAATAAAAACTGTAATAAAATATAATTCTACATGTTTCACTCACTCTGAAGGCAAAGTGTATTTTGAAAAAATTAGTTATTAGATTGAAATTAAGAGTTCAAAGAAATTTAGCTACTAGTTTTTTGGGCTGTCCCTTAGATTTAAAAAAAAACTAAACTGAATCGGTTTTGGGAACGTTGTTACTAGCTGATTCCTCTACAGATATTTTTGTGTGCACCACCTATTACTACCTGCCCGGATGCCCACTTATTCACATTAATTAATTAAGGATTATAAAGGCTAAATTTATAACAAATTTACACATATATGTGTAAGGGGAGGGTATTAGCCATCATTAAATAAAAGACTAACTATTTGAGTTTCGAGCCCATAGAATATAAACTACATGAGATTGATGATTTATCCAAAGTTTCCACCAGATCCTTTATCACTATGTCCCTGTTATGTTTGTTTTTTAATCTACCTCACTATGATCTCAACTATGTGTGTTTCACTTTAAGTTGGTTATTAAAAATGAGGGTATTAATTTATAATATGTGGGGAATGTCAAGCCTCCACCGTGGTTCGGATCCCACGTTAAACTGTAGGTCCTTAATTACACCTCACAATCACCCTACCATTATACATTAGCGTAAGTGCGTATAGCATTAAAAACAAAATTACGCGTTTCATTATCCTATAAAAATGACTTTGAAGGTACTTTACTTAAGAATTTTTTTTTTAATTACCATATCTTTTCAGCTCGGAGGTAGCATTTCACCTCTCAGTTGTAGGTCTCCTAAAATTAAACTACTTTTAATAAAAAATAAACAACTATTTTTAGATAAAGGAGCAATAAAGTCTGTGTGGTCCACTGTGTAATTTATTTCAAATCTGATGCTAATTTACCTTTTTCCAAGTGAAGAATTAATATGTTTTTTAGTTCTAGTATAACCGTGCATTTATTTTCCCGGTAAATAATCTGTGAAATAGGCTTCTAGCAGAAGCTAATACAACCTTAAATAACATATTTACTACAACATTAAACTTTCAATAACTACGTATAAAGACTTATCACTGCTTAGGATGACTTTACTGATATAGTCTTTGTTAATTATTATTATTATTATCATAAAGGAAATTGAAATTATTAGCACCACGTCTTACTACCCGTTCGGGTTATACGCACTTACGCTAAAATGTAATGGTAGGGTGATTGTGTGATGAAATGGAGGAACTACATTTTAACGTGGGATTCGAACCACGGTGGAGGCCTGGCATTCCACACATTCACAAGTTGTGATTAATACACGTCTTGTCAGAGGTGAAGGAAGGGTTTGGTAACCAGATAAATCTGTGCCGGGACCGAGGATTGAACCCCGGCCGCCAGCACAGAAGTCCGACACCTTACCCCTAGAACCACCAGGTCACCCGATATAGTCTTTAATGAAACTTTTAACCGAAAAGCGAATCAATATTTGCCCATACTCTTGATACTCCATGGAAGATAAGTAATCAATCACGATGGTGTTCCACGTACCGTTATGATTATTAACGCCCGCGTCGCTACGCAAACAAAATAAACGCGGGAGCTATACTACCGGGACGCCGTTACAGTCTTAATCGATCCGTTTCGGACACGGGACGCAGGTACCATTACGTGGCGCTTCAATATCTCATGATCCCAATGGCATTCTCGATGAGGTTCGGAAATCCTATCAGAGACTAAAGCACGATGTGCTTTGACAACAGACCTGCGTTGTGTTTGTAGTGTTACCCCATCTCGTATAACGGTTATGGCATTCATAATTCAACGGTGATTACTCAACCAGATATAGTTCGATCGGATTGGATATCAGGTGGATGGGGATATTGGAAGCTACAAGATGTTCCTGCCCACGCGGAGATAAAATCACAGAATATGTACAGTAGCCTTCTATTATTCATTTAAAAGGTGTTCATCTAAACGCGTAAGACACATTATCCTAGTGGTGCGTCTTTCTAGTGAGATAAGGGTTCTAGGTTCAGCTTAAATATTGTTTCCATTTATTTGAGGTATTTAACGTGAACTTTCTGAAAAGACTGATTGTAATGAGCACTTGGGTTTGTCTATGTGCGAGCGCGAAAGGCCCTGTTACCATTAAAGGTATTTTCACATACTTGTCCAGGGTTCTTTTACATTCCACAATTGACATAAGACAGAAGCGACGGCCTTAATTCACCTCCGAAGGAAGTTGTGCTACGGATTTTTAACGTCCAATGAAAATCTGTCGAACTCTGCGAACACTTTACCTCAATAAGACAGAGGCTGATTGGAATACTGTATTATAGTAAGATAATCATTTCTACGAATCTGTATACAGAGGAATAACTACATATATAAATTATATAAAATATTGAAACTCCCTCGATTCCTGGAAAAATTCATTAACATTTTACAAAACAGGTTTCACTTGTAGTTTAAAATGTATTCTTTAGTATATATATATATATATATATTGACCTTGTTATGATTGTGCAATTTAGTTAAGATTTTGTGTATAATGGGAATGTGTATAGAGGTATTAGAAAAGATGAGGGAAGTTTGAGAACACACCTTTGTAAATAATGAAGATAGATTTTGTAATTTGATATTTGTTTAAGAGGGTCACGTAACTTTACTAGTTTGTTCTGTGCGGAAAGAAATTATTTAATTATTATTGTTCTTATCTGATGCAGCTGTTTTGAGTGTAAATCTACATTTATCTTTAATATATAATTTTTTACATCATTCATTCTAAATCTTAAGGAACACTATTTGTTTGTCAACTCGACTATCAGTATGATTTATTAATATCTCTATACATTGTTCAAACATATTCATATTATTATACTTATATATTATTATATTAATTATATATTATTATATTAATTATGTTATTTATGAACAAATGCCAACAATGCAACTTCAAGTTTTCTTTAATGTTAGGTCATATGTGTGTTTTCTAATCTCTTTCCTTGTAGGTATATATATATATATATATACACACACACACACACACACACACTTTGAGGACGACCGTCAACATAACATTCCCGCAACCTGTGTGAGTTGCGTGCGCTGAGTTTCGAATGTTTATACTTAAACATTCAAAACATTTAATTCCAGCTACTCACTCCTATTGCCCTTTTTTATGCCCTTTTGATTTCATCCATTTGGACCTCCTATTGTGGTTTTAGTTTTGCTAAGGAGGGTTCAATTTGAAAATAGATTTAAATTTATTACTAGGAAACGTTTGTAATACAATTACTTTAACATACTGGTATACAAATCCAATAGATGATACAAAAGTAATAGTCTATTATTAAAATGTAATTACATTTAAAATATAATTTTTAGTAAAAGAATTTATATTATACATACAAACTTAGTTGTGTTTAAATATATATTAAAAATTATGTTATTAACAATAATTTTTTTTAGTAATGCAATATTTTTTTTTTTACCAACGGCCATTACCACCCGCACAGTTTATATGTTTATGGTTTTTAGGGATTAGGAAGGCTATAATTAGATGAAGTTTACACGCATTTTCTTGGAGAAAGAGTGAAAAACATATTTTGTAAAAATAACCCTCAGTACACCAGACCAAGATTCGAACCTCGATCTCGCCGTCATCGAAAGTCTAGTATAATGCAAGATAGACGCCTTAGATCATGCGGCCCCAGAAGCGAGTTACAAAATATTGATTTAGTTGGCCTTGGACTACTAAAGATAAAAAATTGGACTGTCTGAGATTTCCGGATCAGAATCAATTAAAATCAGCCTTAGCCTAGAAACCGTTTACAAATCCAATCCAAGCGTGAATTAGTTCCAAATTTAATTATAAGTCAGTCAACTATTCTTAGGATCAATAATATTGTATATAATCTAACTGAATATTGATTAAGGCAAATATTTTAAATATAAAATACTAGCCACGAATCACTAATTTATGTATGAACATATTTTTGTTTTTGTTAAGAAGGCAAGAAAAAAAGGCTAAAATTGCTAAGAAAAACCATCAACTTCTTTTCGGAGAAGATAATTTTACAGTTATTTGAACTTAAAAGGAAAAAATAAAATAAATAAGCTTCTCCCTTAGGGCACTTAAATATCTTGTTAATGAATGGGGTGAGCGAATGTTTCAACATTTTATAAAGATACCCCCTGGTTTTTCCAATTACCATACTTTAAATTACGGTCGGGTAGGAATAAGTTTAGAGGATTAACACCAGTCATCAAAGGTTTAAAAGGTTTTAATTAGTAAGAAATACAGATTCAGGAAGGTCTCATTTATACTCCCTCGTATAAGCCGCATGAATATAAATTTGGAAATATATTACCATATAAATTACATGTTCTGTATTTAAAAAAAAATTGTGATCTCATTTACATAAATTTATAAAAATTATATAAGTCTGAAAAGTTAATCCTTGATGAATTCCATGGCTTATTTTAATGTCAAATTTGATCTTTTCTTCGACATTTAAACTTTACACTATGACATAAGAAATATGATTGAGAATGAATATTTTCTAGATCAAACATAAATTATTTAATCTCAAATTGTACTTTAATGGGAGCTTGTTTCAGAAAAATCATTAAGTAGAGTCGGTAACAAATGAGTGAATATTGTAAAACACGATTTTTTAGTGGAAGTTAATTACAAGTAAAATACAGCTTTAACCTGAGATCAGTACATTCGAATCTCCATAGTAAAAGCCTTTTAGAAAATATACACGTTTGTTTTAGAGAAAAAGTTGATAACATCTACCTTATTATAAGTGTTATTTTATAGGTATTGATTGATAAAATATATTAAAATGTACAGCCGCATATTACCTGACTTGGTACGTGGAAATGGATCCAGTAACTTTTCTAAGTGTCAAATAACAACCTTCCTTTGAAATCTAGACTTTACATAGAATACATATCCTAATTACTGATAATACTAAAATTTCTCACATGATATAGGCCATTACGTTTATATGATGGCGGAAAATGCGCGTCAAACAAAATATATGCATTTTTTTTTATTCTCGTTGATTCAGTAAGACGTTAGAGCTTTCGATAGTTAATTTTTAGCTCATCTTTTGTAAGTGAGTGAACTTTGCAGGTGTTACTAATAACAGTGGATACGCGGATAAAGGTTTTTAGTCTCGTATGTCCTGTTTCGCCGGTGATGGGTAGGCTTTGCCTGCTCTCGTATATTGCATTCTGAATTTGAAAAACAGGGGGGGGGGGAAACCCCACCAGTAACCGAATAAAAGAGAGCGTTTGATTAAACGCGGGACTTAATTTCCCACTTTTAATTATTTAATTCTCGTTTGTAAATTTTCGTGTGACCGCCGAGGTACCTTTGAACCTGCTTGGAAGAGGTCCACCACTGTGGGAATTAATCATCTCACAGAATTTGTCACGTTTTATTCACTAGTGAGCGTAGTAGGAGTTGCGTTAATAGAATCGTGGTTTGCGGTCAAATGTATAGAGCCCACTTTGGTGGTTGCACGGTCTAAGGCGATACTCTCACAGTAGACTAGACTGTCGAAGACCGGTAGTTTGAGGTTTATATTTCGGTTGAGTGTACCAAAGGTGGATTCTCCAAAATGGTTTTCAACTCTACCTCTGTATATACACTTCCTAAAAATATAACTTTCCTCATACATAAAACCATTAACGTAATTAGTACATGAGTGGTTAGCTCGAATGAGTAGTAAGACATGGTGTTAAAAAAATAAATTAAATTAACCACGAGAAAAATGGTACCGAACTCCGAACGGACTTTCTAGATATATATTTTAAGAATGGAGATATTTACTCAAAGCTTGTACTATATGTAAAACGAAATAATACAATAGCAAACCCAAACAATGATTGCACTATACTTACGTAAAACTTTTTTGAGTCCCGGTTTTAAATTTTATAATTTTATTTTTAAAGAATTAATGTCTTCATTTGTATGTCTGGATTAATACTAAAGATCAATATTGGGTTCATAAGGATCAACACTTAGTATTAAAATGTTAATTTTCAATTAAATTTTAACATTTTATTATGTATAACACATCTTAACTTCATCGCATTGCTACTAATTTCTTATTTATAAATTTTTACCAGTACAAAATTTAAATATTGCCTATTGAGTATAAAATGAAGGAGATAGAAATATTTATACAAACATTTCTCCTAAGAGGTTTAAGGAAAAATAAACTTTTGAGAGACTTACTAATATTTAATTACTCTACAACATTAGAGAATTATTGCGTTAAAACATAAGTAGTATCTCATTACAACTAAAACTCACAAAATTGTATTAATAGATTGCCAATATCTAAGAAACTGTTGGATTTATAAAAATATATATTTCAATTAAAAGTTTTTTATTTTTAGTAGTATGACAATAATATTTAGCACCGCATCTTACTACCCATTCGGGTTATACGCTTTTTAAGTACTAATAACTCTAATGGATTAGGAATTGGAAAGGTTGAATTAGAGGAAGTAAACCCGCATTTGCGTGGAGGGAGATTGGAAAACCATTTAGTAAAAACCACCCCCAGTTCACCCGACCGAGATTCGAACCTCGATCTCCCCGTCCTCAGCGGTCGAGCTCAACACGACAAGCGCGTTAGCCAACTACGACACCGAGGCGGGCTATTTTTAGTAGTACTACAATTTTGCAATGATAAGTTATTTAGTATCTCAAATAGATGCGGAGATGCGAGAATTTTCGTTTCTCTAAAGTACCCTAAAAGTCATTTTCACGGGCAAATGAAAATAGCCAGTTTATTTATAATCTTAATAAACTCCTAGATACGAATTTTAATCAAAATCGTTAGAGCCGATTTTGAGAAAATCGACTATTCTCTTATAGTTTTTTTTTTTACTAAACTACTATTAATTTTAGGGTTAAACAGACACACAGACAAACTTCATTGCAAAAATCACTTTTTAGGGTTCGGAGGGTAATAGGACATCGGCATCCATCAATATTTCGGGTTGGGTTTTTTTTTACGGTCGTAATACTTTACCTTTAGTGTTCGAAAAGTTATATATTGGAGTTTAGCTTGAAAATGATTGGTTTTATAAAAATATGTTTCAAATAAAATATTTGTATTATAAATATATCTACATATTTGCGATGCTAAGTTATTTCATATCTCAAATAGTTTCGGAGATGTGATAAAAAAAAAAGTGAATTTACACATCAGACCGGAACACTTAAAATCATTTTGCCGAAACAATGAGAGTAGCCATTTTTTAAAATAATATTGATTAATGGGTTTAATTTAAATTTAATTAAAATCGTTATTGCCGATTTCGAGAATAGCATTTTTTTTCTATTTTTACCTTTTAGTAAACTAAACTTAATTTTAGGGTTATATCAATTCCAAAAAACCCTCGGGGCAATTCTATGTAAACCCTAGGCCCATGTCTTAGCCAGATCGGTAAAATAGTTTAGGCTCTAGTCCAAGGTACAAACAGACAGACAGACAGACGTAAATTCAAAAACATTTTTTTCGGATTCAGGGTGTCATGATGTGTCTAAATCCATCAAAATCTCAAGATCGATTTTTTTTTGACAATCGCAATACTTTTTCTACCTTTAAGATAGCGAGAAATTAAAAATAAGCGAAAAATTAATACACGTAACACGGGTCATGACATGTGACAATGTTAGTAATTTAGTAAATGAATATCAGAATATGACATTTGCATCCTGCAATCCTGCGCCTCACCGATCTGGCAACTATGGACTGCAGTGTCGCTTGGTTTCCTGCTCGAGGATTAAGCGGCTTTTTGATCTTGGTCAGTAAGTCACTGATGGGAATGTGCTGTCCCTGTGCCTTGTGACCTTGCGAGTTAGTCTGTACGAACGTATGCCAATGAAAGAGATGCAAGTTATTCTGTTCATCATCCTATCCATTGTATTGTAGTAATAATTTGAATATGTCTAAAATTATAAGCGGTGAAACTAGAAATATAAAATGTAAATTTTCTGAAAAACTAAAGCAAAAGTATTCGTGTTTTAAAGTGGGTTGCAATTAAAGTGAGGCAAAATGCGAAATATGTGATTGTTTTATAGCAGTTGGATGTAAAGATGCTGGCGATCTTGGAAGACATATCAATAGCAAAAACATCAAAAAATCAGTTAGGTCCAATATTGATTCCTTTATACTCCTAAATATTCTTCTATAGACAAGAAAATTCAGGCAACCGAGGCAACATTAACATTTCGTACAGTGTGTCATAATCAATCCTACAGTTCTGTGGATTGCACATCTACATTAAATAAAGTGATATTTTCTGATTCCGAAATTTCAAAGACATTAGCTTGTGGCAGGACAAAAATAGAAGCTATTATTAATAATGTAACTGCACCTCATTCTATATTTTTTCTCACTAAAACTTTAAATAACAATGTTCCATATTTTAGGTTAGGGACTGACGCTAGTAATTATAGTGTTTTGAAACTTTTTCCTATTGTATTTCAAAATTTTGATTACAAAGAAAATGGCATTCAGATGAAAGTATTAGAATCAAATACATGTTTTAATGAAACTTCCGACACCATTTCTACTTATGTTTTTGAAACTATAAAGAAACATAGCTCGTCTTCCAAGAGTATTGCTTTCAATAGAGACAGTTCAAATGTCTATTTTTGGGGACCTTGCTCGAAAATATGGAAATCGCTTTTCTGCACCTAAAAGGGATTTAAATAAATATATCATAGGAGTTGGATATCGAGCCCATATTATGCATAACTGCTTGCAGCATGGTGCTGATACATTTTCAGTTGACATAGAGAATATAGTTATCAAAATGTTCAATTATTTTCACATGTACACAATTCGCACAGAAGAACTTAAGATTTCTGTGAGTTTGTTTGAATCATCAGCTCTTGTACCATAGCAAGACTAGGTGGCTAAATTTATTTTCAGCAGTAGAAAGACTAATCAAACTCTTTCCAGCATTAAAGACTTATTTTCTTTCACAGTCAAAAAAATATGTTCATACTGTAGTTAGATGTTTCTTTGAAAAAGTATTCTCCGAACTTTATACATGGTTTCTTCATCCTATCATGCATGTTTTTCACAACAATATTTCAGAAATTGAAAAAGAAAAGAATTCTGTTGTAGAAGTCAATAATATGTTAGTTTCAACATTGAATTATCTCAATAAATGTATGATCCTAAAATTAAAACAATCTTTGAAGTTGTAATGATATTAGTTTGGATTACTCTAAATTATGTAAAAGATCATGGATGAAGGTAATTTTTCTTTAAAGTAATATATGTAGAGTATCCTTTTAATATTCATCCATGAAGAAACACGCGCTTCTCAGAAATAATGGGAAAAAGATTTCACCCCTAAAATATATTTTCTATACAGCATTTCCTGTTAAAATAACAACTACACTATTTCCTGTTAAAGGAACAACTCTGCAGTATTTGGCAAAGACGCCAATTCCCTATACCAATAAGAAGCTAGCCTTCACAACAGCTGTCACTAGGACTCTTTCTATTAGTTAGTTTTTACACTGTTGACGAGGGGAGAAAGATGCAAGGGGTATGTCATATATAAACCGTTTGTGCGTATCAGCCAGGCATCCAGGATCCAAATATCTACACCAGGGATCCATCCGCCCGCGCACAAGTCGCACAAGCACACACAAGTTGCTCTAACACCCACGCTCACACAAGTAACGCAGTCACAGTCTAACACCGTATAAAATAACTTACATTAATATCACAAGTGTGCAGTGATATAAAGCATTTAATTGGAGTATGTATAAGTAATTAACAGATGTAATTTAAATAAACCGTGTGTGAATAAACAGCCATCAACAGTTCTCTTTCTTACATTTATTAATTATACCGTTCTAATTAGTGCTCGACCACGGAGCTATAGACAGCTGGTTAAACGGTATATTTTCCGTACAGTGATGATAGGCGCTCGACCACGGAGCTATAGACAACCTAAACATCATCACAGCATTATTATATCAGGGAATTAATCCGTAGTGTTTCAATCGACGCCCAAAGTGGGGCGAATAAGTCCATACTTTTACAAAGTCCCTCCCAGAAAGTGGTTTGCAAAGATTATGTAATATATTCTCTGAAAAAATTATAGATTTTTATGAAGTTTGCATTGAATATCTACCAAAATGGATTAATTCCTTTAAGGAATTTAAGTGTTTCCAATGGATTAAACTTCAAAATACTAAACACATAAATTTTGATGAAATCCTCCCTTGTCTGGAGTATCTGCAAAGCAAATATGTGACCATAGATGACCCAAAATTTTGATCAGTTTTGCAATGTTCAAATTATGTTAACATTTCTGGTGTAGACAAAAATTTTACTCTTGATAAGCGGTGGTGTAGATTCTTCCAAAGTAACAATAGCATTAAATCATTTAGTGAACTTCTTAAAACGTGTCAGTTTTACTTATCAATTCCAAGCAGCAATGCAATGAGTGAAAGGGTGTTCTCTCTAATCAATGATCAGTGGACTAAAGAAAGAAATGGTTTTTTGACACATTCAGTTAAAGGGATCATTGTGGTTAAATACAATTTAAAAAAACTGACTTGCGAAGAATTTTACAAATACAGGTTGCAAGAACAGAATGCATTTCTTATCTTAAACTAGGTGCTGTGGACAAATATCATCCTGTAACCAACATAGCTTCAACATCGTTTACACAATCATGAGGTAAGCCGTTTTAAAAATGTTAAATATTAGNTTATACGCACTTACGCTAATGTGTAATGGTAGGGTGATTGTGAGATGAAATGAAGGACCTACAGTTTAACGTGGAATCCGAACCACGGTGGAGGCCTGGCATTCCCCACATTCACAAGATGTCTTGTCAGAGGTGAAGAAAGGGTTTGGTAATCAGATAAATCTGTGCGAGACCGATTAACGGAGTAAATTAGTTGTTTCGTTCCTTTTCATGTAGTATTTCGGAAATTATTATAAATCTATCCTTCCTTCTTTTTTGTATCTTTATCTAGAATATTTATATTAAGTCTAATTCCTATTATAAAAAAAAGCGTCACATCATTCCTTTTTTTATGTGTGTTAACTTTTTTTTAACAATAAAATCCTTCTCAAGATGATTATAATTTCTGGACGTGTGTTTGTTATTCTTTTGTTCACGCATCCCGTCTTTTTTCCATCCGGCCGGTGTATCCGTATTTTTACACTAATAGAGCGTGGATTAAAAAGGTAGAATTTTTGAGTTTCCACGTTTATTACCAAATTCTATTAATTTCTAGTAACTTTTCATTCTAACACGATACACACACACATATATACATATATATATATCCTATATAGTATTCCTGTTGTCAACATCCATTTTTCTCAAATAATAAAAGGTCTACAGCGATAAATAAGGTATCAGTGGATAGGATTTTTTTACCGACTTCTGACATAACATACTCGGTTTACATTAAAACACATTGTTTGTATACATTTTAAGTTTAAAAGAAAAATCTAACAATATTTTTGTATAAATTACCGAAAATAAATCTCTTTGGTATTTTGTGTAAATAATTTGCCAGGTATTTAGTTATAACAACTTAACTAAAAACTTTTGGGTGTGGGGGGTGGGTTGAGGTTGAATATGCGAAGGTTTCGCAAGTGTTTTCTGGTGTGTATATATATATATATTTATATTTATCGTTCGGCACATTTGACCGGGATGGACTTTGACGTCCAGGTTCGGTCGCCTTATGTGTAGACTATTAGTCGCTCTGGTAGCACAGAACATTACCCAGGGTGCACCAGAGGAGGTTGTCTACACGTCGTACCCACAATGGGATGTGATGATGATTTATTATGATGTTGAGGATTCGGTGTGTGTCTTAACCTAACCTAAGCCTAACTAATCAAACCCTGGCGACTATTGGGATTATTCATCTGAAGAGAAAGATACTAAAGGTACCAATCAGGGACCCCCGGACTCCTAGCCATGTTCACTGACCACTACACCACGGGGCCGGTTACCCTCTTTAATAAAGGATATACATACTCTTGTATACCTTTGAAAAAATTAGCTAGTCAAATGTTTTCAAATACTTAGTAAAGGATATTACAGCATACAGTTAAATTAAAACACATTGTCGATTACTATGTTCTGTCGAGGACTGGGATATCGTGGTTTGAATCTCGGTCTGGGGAATTGAGGATGGAGGAATTAAGCATATGATTTTATGGATGATGAAAGTTATATTTAAGCGAATTGAACCCACATTTTAATGAAGGGAGAGTGAAAACCCATTTTGGAAAAAAATATTTTCGGAATATCTAACAGAAATTCGAACCTCGATCTCCCCGTAATCGGCAGACTAGTCTACTCCAAGAGTAGCGCGTTAGAATTAACTTAGAGTTTTAATTATTTACTAATACTTTAAACATACACTTAAAGCTTCTGTGTTTACTGAGCATATTATTGTAATTATTTGTTAGAGCTTCTTTTAATTTGTTAGATTAACATAAACCATATTATTGTAAAAAGTGTGTATTGCGGTTTTGATCACTTAATAATATTTCTATCTCTTCTCTACTACTTATAAAAACAAAGTATCAGTTTGTATTGTATACTGGTTTCCTAAAATATCTGGAGCCGCTTAATCGATTGCGATGAATTTTTTTATATGTTTTTTTTACAGGGAGGGCTTTAAGTTATTGATTAAAATAATTACTAAAAAATGTTTTTAAAATAGTTTGTATTAAAACGCAATCAATGTTGATGAAGTCTAATGTTCTTTCTATAAAAAATGGACTATGTGATGACCATCAACATAGCCCAAGGACAAACCTAGAAGGTGGAAGGCATAGATCTCCACAAGTGTTTATCACGTGGACGATATGTGATGTGTTTCTGTGATATTTCTAGCAGAAACTTGTAAATGTAAGACCCCCAAGATCGTTTAAAAAAAAAACTGTCTTAAATTGTGTTACTTTATTTCCTTCAAATAATACAAATATTCTTTGTGTCTAATCTTAAAACAGAAATAATTATACTGCATTGAACCTTCTGAATCAGAATAAACATATTTTATCAACCTCAAGGTGTTTTATCATGGTAATTTCTAGCAACTACGTTGCGTGATATCTTATATGTAGTAGAAATTAAAAACTTTGGCATTATAAATGTTTGTGCGTTTTTATTAATGGTGTGCGAGGCTTCGAAAAGTCGAAGTCGAAAGTCAAATCTCCTTTGGCTTCGACTTCGACTTCTACAATAACCTTCGCAGTTTCGAAAAATTTCAAATGAAGGATAAAACTTCGATAAATTATCAAACTATTTAATGTTATCTTAATAAATATTACATTTTTCAATATTTGATAATTTTAAAACAGTTACTAAACATCATTTTAACACTGACTAGTATTTTAACTAACACAACGTAAGCATGGATCAAAAATGGGTAAATAAATGTTAATATAATATATTCACTATCGCCAACATAATTTTGTATAAAATAAAAATACCTATAAAGAAATAACACCAAGGTCACTGGTATGAAGCAGAGAAAGCGTGATATCATCGCTGCTCGCACTTAATGTTTGGTCCTTAATATTCTATCTCTTGGAATTATCTGTGACAAATTTACAAGTGCATTTTGAAGTTTTTCATTACGTGTTCGCATTTTCTTTATTATTCAAAATGGCTGATACGAAAAATCGAAAACGAAGATGGAATTTGATATACAATTATTAACAGAGAAATGCAGATAAAAAGACATGCATGTGTAAAGTTTGCAAATTAATATTATTAATTTCCACGATGTAAATATTTTTTTTAACTTAATTAAGAATCAAATATCCAAAGTTATTAATTATGTTTTTAGTGAAGATTACTCCATCTAGATATATTATGAAAATTGAGAAATGACACCTGGACACGGGAATCGGACCCAAATCGATCCAAAGGTCACGGGTTCGATTCCTGTGTCGAGGTGTCATTTTTTTCAATTTTAATAATAAAACTTAGTTGAATAGTTACTAAGCTTAAGCTTATCAGTAAGCCTGTGTGCTTTAGTTATTAGTATAGTAACAAATAAGAACATTTTGCTGGCCCTTGTTACTGACAAGATCTAGAGAAATAATAAATTCAAAAATTAAAAGTGGTGTTAAGTGACAATAAAAATCCTAGGTAGCTCGAATTCGACTTTTCTTATCAAGTTTCAATATTCGCTTCGACTTCGATTCGCATTTAAAAAGTGGCCTTCACACACCTCTAGTTTTTATGAACATATTTATAAAACCAACATAAACGCGAGTGAAAATGCGAGAAAACGTTAGTTAACGATAATTTAAATGTATGTTTTTTTCCATTCTAGAGCTACCCATATTGTTAAATATATCTAGGTCAATATAGTTTTGTAGAACCCATTCACTAAATTTAAAATATCTACAATAATTTATGTGGTTTATAATAACATTTTAATTGTGGACATGAAATAAATATAAAATATTTGATTTCACTTTTTTGTTATGTTGGTTTTATCTTTAAAATATTAATCCCCTTTAAAAAGACCAGATTTATATATATATATATATATACAAATTGATTGACATAATTGTGTGCAAGACATTGTACTGTAACAGAGATATATTGAGACGATTGGCTTGCTCCTATATATTGCATCCCGTGTCCCTCTTTCACCCCTTTATGGGTGATACTAACCTTAGAAGGCCTCCACACGTCACCGCTAAACTTCCCATCACACCACTGACTAACCAATAGAAACCGTTCTTTGTACTCACCTATTCTGATAACCGGTGGTAGTGATAAGACTGCTGGTAGAACTAGCAGAACCAGTGTTGCAAATACAACTACCAGTTCTTGCACTGACATCTCTTGTCTTCTTCCAGTACTATTGCGGTCAATTTAACTTCCAAACACAGAACTGTTGTAGAGCCAAAATTATATTAGTCACAATATAGAGTTTTTTCAACAATCACACAAATTCTGAGGAGAAAAGAATATTCACGTTACAATCTATTCACTTTTCACTTGGATATTTTATCTACGTCGTTTAAAATTGTAAACACTATCGAAGTACTAGCTGGTCTACATTGTCTTCTTAAACTAAATTAAATTTAATAAAGGAATTCATTAAAATTGTTCGTGTTATGTAAATACATTTGTTAAGGGATAGAGTTGTTTACTAAAGTAATTAATTAAAATGATTCGTGTTACGTAAATATATTGGTTAAGGGATAGAGTCGTTTACTAAAGTAATTAATTAAAATGATTCATGTTATGTAAATATATTGGTTAAGGGATAGAGTCGTTTACTAAAGTAATTAATTAAAATGATTCATGTTATGTAAATATATTTGTTAAGGGATAGGATCGTTTACTAAAGTAATTTATTAAAACAATTCGTGTTATATAAATACATTGGTTAAGGAATAGTATCGTATATTATTTACTAACGACTATTAGTTTTGATCTTAGATAGTGGCATTAGGAAGTTCTGTTTGTAAATAAGTCGTAATTCATTACTTGTCCAATCCTAAGTCAATTTAATTTGGAATTTAGGTATAGTAAACATATTTATAGGTTCCCGAAAAAGGGTGTAAAGTTATAAGTATTATTAATATTCATCAAAAGTGATGGCTATAAATAACATGACTTGACGTATGAAAACGTGAAAATAGATCTAGAAGCTTTTTTTAGCTTTCAGATATGCCAATTTGTTAGAATATAGTGGTTTTCACAATATGTTAGATTTATTGATTGTTTATGTGCTCTAACTTTAACGAATGTATGTTAGTGAAAGTGTGGAATTTATCAAATTCTCCTTAGGAATCGATAATAGTTTATGAAAGAGTAACTCTAATAATGTATGTACGTTAAGTTTAATATTTAAGTGTGACTTGATTTTAAGTCAACAGACACCCTGTGTTTTACAATAATACAACCCGCAGCAAACAACTGTATGACATGTAGTTTTAAATAGATTCTACGGCGTTAGTATTTCTGGTAAATATTCTTGGAAAGGTTTGATTTCAGTTTTAAAGAATATAAACATAATTTTAAAAGTGATGTAGTTTTTAGCTAAGCCTATACGTTTTAGTTTTCAAAGCATTGTCATAAAATACACAATATAACCTCTTAATACATATAGTTTGTTTCAAATACAAATTTGTATATTAGAGTCACCCTTCTTTTGTTTAATATTTTATAATTCAATGTTTAAGTTTTAATGACTTTAATAACTCTAAAAATATGTTCCTTTCTAACTTAATTAGGCTGTATAAATTGACGCAATACAAAATAATAGGTGTGAGGAGCATAACACCACTGTAAAATATTCTAATGTTAATGTGTGTAGGGGGTGTAGTGTATTGAATTTAGTGCTACGTCCCGAGAGTTATAGTGAAACGTCTTATTATTATTATTATTATTATTATTAGCACCGCGTCTTACTACCAGTTCGATATATATGCACTTACGCTAATGTGTAATGGTAGGGTGATGGTGAGATGAAATGAAGGACCTACAGTTTAACGTGGAATCCGAACCATGATGGAGGCCGGTCATTCTCCACATTCACAAGATGTCTTGTCAGAGGTGAAGTAAGGGTTTGGTAATCAGATAAATTTTTGCCGCGACCGAGGATTGAACCCCGGCCGCCAGCACAGAAGTCTAACACCTTACCCCTAGACCACCAGGTCACCTGCAACGTCTTGATATGGAAAAGTCTACTTTTTATTAGATAATAATTGACTTTTTCCTGATATTTTAAAGTAACATGATTCAAATGTGGCTCATAACAGTGACAAATCGAAGTTGTATTTACTTCATTTTTTTAAAATATTTAAGAACAGCATAGTTTGTATCTAATTTTTTAATTAAAAATAATAGTGCATGCGTATTTTATTTTAAAAGTTAACACTAATTCACGAAACATTTATTTAATGAAATAACTTTTAATACTGTATTAGACCCTTAAGATAAATATCTAATCTATATTTAAGATGGTAGTTATTTAATTACAATATGTGTTACTATATAAGCAACAGAGTTAAAGATTTAGTTTTTACAATCTAGTGATTATGTGGTATTAATAATAACATTTAGTCAAGATATAAAATATAACAATATTTAAATTATGATTATCATTTTCTGCCCTATACAATAAAATGTGTTAAAAAAATTCCCCAATAACTGGTATAGTTATTATTTCCACCCTGCGTTTTTTGACATCCTTCTCACAACACAATGGTTCAATTCAAACCAAAGCGTATTAAGCAACATTTCGCGATTGTACAAGAGAATGGAACAGAGCGATGAAAAAGGGTGGGTTGAGGGAAGTAGAGGACTTGGTAGGGGGGGGTGAAGGGGAACAGGGGTTGCCCGAGATAATGGAGAAGTAAGGTCTGTAGTGGTAGCTGCGAGTTGGCGAGTGAGTATATTTTAAGGGGGAAGTTGAGGAGACCTTGACTTCCAAGTCCACTTTCGACTTGAATCAACTCGAATAAAGTTAATGTTTCGCCTCTTGTATGGTGGCACGCAAAACTCTTTTCGTTCAATAGAAAACATTATCTAATATCTTGTTATAATTATTTTCCTTCCTCTATGTAGCACTCACTACCCATCCGGGCTATAAATATGTAATCAAACTAATGGGGTAAGTATTAAAAAGTTAAAATTAAGATAAAATGTACCTATATTAGCGTAGACACAGGGTGGGGGAAGCAATTTTAGGAAAACTATTTTTAGTATACCCGATCGAGATTCGATCGATACACAAACACATAACTGCCGCTTGCCCACAAATGTGTCAAAAACTAAGAATTAAAACATGTATGTGAATTAATAATGATCAAATTTATTGCCACTCTTAGCTCCTGAAAATCAAGATTTGACAGTAATTTTTTTCTCCTAAATGGGAAATGATTATTTATTATATATTATAACCTATTCCGCAACAACTAATCGACTGTATCTATTTAATTGCTCGGAGCCATGGTTGGCCTCTGATGATGGTTGCATTATTCAATGCCCTCCTAACGCAAGGTGTTCAATTTAAAATACAGGCTGCTGCAAAGTTTTTCTTACTTGTATACGTAATACATATTTTGGATCATATCCGGAAGATTATGAGGTTTTCTCTATTTAATCTCTACCCAGTATTGTAGGACCAATATGTTCTGTACATGTCGGAGAGCCAAATTTGCTCAATCAAAATATGAGGGAGTACTATTATCGCGTTTCATGGAAAGGTCCTCTTGTGATTTTTGTTTAATACTCACAGCCTCTTTAAGACCTCTTTAAGATGAACCAATTACACAAACGAAGCCAAATATCTGCCTTAGATGATATGGTGTCTTCACTATAAAACTGTATTTCGATCAATGTATCACTCAACACTATTTCATTTTCAAGATGCCTTTAAATTAGGGTAGACATTGATTTGTATGAATAGATATGTATGTAAGTGTAAGATTAAATAAATGAGCATGTCGAGTGTTATTTGTGTGATTTCTATTAGCAAAAGAAACACTTTTTATTGAATAATATATTAATAAAAAACAAACACAATTTTGAAAAGAAGTTATTGTGTTATGTGTTTATATTTGAAATTTGAATTTGTATTCTAGTTTCTCCTTGCTTTTGAAGTGCAATTAGCATGCAGACAGTTTTTTTTATTTTTTTATCAGTTTCCAAAGTTGAAAGTTTTGCACAGTTTTCAGTCAGAAAGTTTTGGATAGTTTAAATTTATCACTCATTGAAAAATACTAAAAATTCTCTAGCCGGATAAATATGTATACAGACACTATTAAACTTTGTTAAAATAGATTGTTATGGTATTCAACTGCAGTTTCAGCGTGACTAATGAAAATAGTATAAGATTAGTTAGAACGATCGATAACGCGCATACCTATTAATTAATTATCTCGGTTTAGATTCCAGAAATGGTGTAAAATTGCATCATTGGTGAAATATATACATAAGCTTTATTCTCAGTGATGAATTCACTGGTAGGAGGAATGTTTTATTTTAGCATCACGTATTACTAAATTTAATTTCTAATTCGGTTAATGGTTCTAGGAATGAGAAAGGTTATAACTGAAGGAAGTATACCGGCATTTGAATGGAGAGTGAGTGGAAAACTATTTTGTAAAAACCACACTCGGTACATCCGCCCGGGATTCGAACTATTACCTCTGTCATTGGCAGTGTAATCCAATGCGAGAATCGTGCCTTATACCATGCACCCAACAGAGTGGGTAGGAAAGGTTTAATTCAATGTAAGTTCTAGACTAGAGTTAGTTTGTAAATTGTATTCTGATATAATCAGTGGCTAAGAAAAAGCACTTCTAATAACTAAGATGAAAATATGAATAGCATATTCAAGTTTTAAGAGTACATAATAAGAAGTTAGGATTTTCATTTTCAAACCTAAATTCGTTTGTATCCGTAACCATTTACAAACATTGTATTGCGAATGGTGCAATTTCGAAATAATTTTTAATTATGTCAATGAAAATATTACATACCTCTTTAATATATATTTAACCAAATAATTTCTTCTGAGAAAATGTATTTACATAGTTTTTATTAGTTCGCTTTATAAGAAACCCAAACCATCTAGCCCAAGGTAATATAATATTTAAGTTTAATTAATAAGGAGACTTACTTCTACTTGACTAAAGAAATGAAGAAAAACCAGAATGTGTTATGTATATGATGGTATAGTGTAGTTTTATTAAACATTTTCCCTTATTGGATTATATTTTAAAAAGTTAAAAATACTGTTTTGATGTTAAATATTTTTTTAAACTAACTATTCGGTAACTGTAACAAGTTTCTATAGGAACGGTAGTAGCGATTTCTTGAACTAAATTTGGAAATTTCAGTCAAACATGCCATCTATAAACAAGCACTATAGATTGTTTAGTATTTACACGGTTCATGTATATCACATGTATTTTTTAAGTTAGCCTGATATCATTACCAGCATGTGTGAGTTATAAAAGTGTTCTATTAGATAATTTGTTATCTCTCAATTTCTGCATATAATTATGATTTTATTCGCATTAGTAAGAACATGGACTAAATTTTAAGATAGCGTAAAACCTTAACAGATAGCAAGAAGGGGTGCTAAAAAAAATTCAGGTTCTACTAGTTTTCCAGTGATAGAGAAGTTGGGGTTTGAATCCCGCCCTAGTGTAGCGAGGACGTTTATTTTCCTCAGTGGGTGTTGACAAACCGGACGGGTAGTCAGAAACAGTAAAAATAGAAAAAGAAATCTATTTTATTGCATTATTTTTATCTAGCTTAGATATAATGTCTAATTATCTAAGAATAAACCGGTAACAGCACAATAATACCTTTTTTCATCCGCCACATACACATAAGAAATAAAAGCAAATTTTAAGACAATCTATAAAGATATGTGAAGATAATCTTTCTGTTTCACCATAAAACGTAAATTGATTATGTGACATAAATAAAGTTGTATATACAACAATATAAGAACATAATAAATGGATCGTGTCTGATTAATTAAAGTTTTGCTACATGACAAAGCATTCTTATTAGATCTATAAAAAATTCTATAATTTACTACGTCATTATTTTTATTGGAATATTCAAACATTTTTCTAATTAAAAAAATAATGTTCTTTAAAGTACTTTTTTCATATTTCTAAATCTATGGGTATATATTTCAAATATAATTATATCGTGGTATAATTAGATATGATATTAAACATAAACTAAGATGAGTTTATTTAATATATTGAGAACCTTATCAAATGGTAAAGCACCATTCTAAAGCTTTGAGTTTTATTTTCCAAAATGATAAAACATTTTATTTAATGTTTTATTATTATGTCAAATAAAAGTCTACTTTAAAATATTTTACTGTTTACTTTTGTGAATAAGATACTTAATAGTGACAAAAATAAATTTAAATTTAAAATTGTGAAAGTTAAAACTTAGTAGATAAAATTGCCTTATTCCAAATGTTTAATGGCGATTATATTGCTCAAAATTAATTTAGAGAAAATCAACCCCCATACTTTTTGGTTTGTAAGTTTTGTCACCTGTTGTTTCGTATGGAACACACGGACATTTAAAATCTGAACTCGTATCTTTAAAGGATCCTTTGATAATAGTTTGATCGGAGTGCTTTATTATCAAACAACTCTAATTTTAAAGAAAATCTCGTAACCCATCGGAGGATTCTAAATTTACCATTTGTATCACGGAAACATCAACAACTGATCAAACATACATGCACTTACGAATATCCACATTCATGTTTGTGGTTCATTTTTGTGTGAATCAACTAAGCCTATTTTTGGACAACACTAATTCAAAGAATAGTCTAAAGCACTTAAAAAACAACATAAAGCTACAAATAATTTATTTCACATTTTTTAAGTCTCGATATATTTATTTTTTTATACGTTCCTCTCGCACTACACGTGGGGGGCCGTGGGGCTTATACGACGCTAGTCCGGCGTGTTAAGGGAAGGACGCCAGGCATCTGCGAAGCGACCGACGCCAAATCCGCGCCGCTACTGAGAAGCGCCGCTCGGTTCGACCCAGCTGTAGGGCTGCACACTAGCGCCCCCTAGTCGGCGCGTCGCGACGTTTGTATAGACGCCCCAGTTACGACGCCTACAGAACTGCCTCTACTAAACTAGTGGCTTCTTTTATTTTTTTTAGAGGGGACCAAATATATCTTCTATGTGTTGTGAAAAGGAGATATGTACATAAAAGTAAAGTCTTTATATATGGGCCATAAATGACCTAGAATATATGTTAAAGTTCTAAAATCACTTTAACTTTTTACAAATATAAACTTTAATAAACATTAATCAAAGTGATTTTTTGGAAAATATTTATTCTTTTAGCTGTAAGAAATATTTCAACTATTATTGCTAAATATTATTTATTCACATATTCCCTTTTTTATTTTTCAGGAGCAAATATATACACAGGCAGTTAAAGATTAAATACTGCTCTTGGAAAGTTGTTCGAGTAATATAAGATAGTTTCCTTTTTGTAATATTTGACTTGGAAACTTTAATGAACCCGTGAAGGAAATAACCATAGTAGCATGTTGATAGTGATTTAAGGAAATGATCAGATATCATTGTTTTACTTTCATTTTTAGTACACGTGTAAAATTAATAATTTAGTTAAAACATAAATTCTTAAAAAAACAAACTGCATTAATAACTTAGAAAATGAAGGAATTTAAGGGACAATTTATGTTTAGTGTTCGTATGGTTGGAACTATTAAACTTTTATATAACTATCAACACATTAGTTAATAAATTGTATAGCACCTCACATACACTTTCTCTCTTATCACGTAAAAATGTTGACATTTATTTATAACTATGAAATCATTTGAAATGAAATAATATATCACAGAAAAAATATTGGAAAAAAATTAACATCACGGTTCACTAAAGAGAATAACAATAAACTCCCCATTTTCGATACCTCCATTTAAAAATGTATTTGATTATATCTAAAATTATCTTTATAAATTTGTATTGGTATGGATATGAATTTGAAATATAAAATTTTTATCTTAGTATTCCCACAATTTTTCGATTATATTAAACCCCCCCATCCCCTCGTATTTTAAATTGGTGTGGAGAGATGATCAAAATTGAAGATATCTGCTAATACAAAATACAATATACTCATTTTCTCGGGAAAATGAAACAACCTTTTGTTTTTAATGTAAAACTTTGCCTAAATACAAGTTTCAAACGAAACCGTAAGATATGATTTTGAGAAAATAAATTTACTCTTTCCCTCTTAGTCTAAGTAGACTACCTATAACTTTAGGGCTAGGTAAATAATACAAAAACACATTTGGGAGCCTTATTATAACCCTATACCAAATGATAAAAAAAAATTGTCACTAGTTGGATTAACAGACACTTAAACAGACGGCATTACGAAAGCCATTATTTTGGGTTAAGGGGCTCATGGAACGTTGACATCTATACAAATCTCAAATTCAATTTTTTATGATCACAATAGTTCCTCTCACCAAGTGGTTGTGTTAAATTAAAAATCAAGGGTGAAAGCAAAACTATCGGGGGAAAGAATTTGTGAATAATTTTGATTGTATGGAGAAAATTGGCTCAGAATGGACAAAACTAGAAAGTTGCAGCAAACTAATTACAAGATTGATGACCTAAGGATGACCAGTTAGCCATGGCTATATAACAAGTTAGTATTACTTATAATCCTCAGAAACACGATAAAGGCAACCAAGGATGAAATGAGTATACCATATACATTGTAAGTGTGATCTTCATATCATATCTTCATGTTCTAAATATCATACTCTGAAAATTTAAAAATGACACCTGGACACGGGAATCGAGCCCGGAACCTTTGGCTTAGTACACCAATGTTCTTACCACTGAGCTATCCAGGATTCGTCCCGTGCCCATGGTCATTCTTCACTCTTCACTCATATTTTAAGGCAGAGTCTATGATGGTATTGGCGTACTAATCCAAAGGTCCCGGGTTCGATTCCCGTGTCCAGGTGTCATTTTTCACATTTCAGAATATGATAGCTAGACGGAGAAATCCTCACTAAAGTGCATAAATAATAGCTTTGGCTATTTGATTCATTCATGTTCTAAGTTTCATCCGTTTACCCGTAGAAGTGGCAAGCGCACCTTAATACATATCACCATGTTGCAGCGCATGGTATCGGACCATACTCTAATCAGTCAAGACAAGCTTTATACTTTACGGGGTCAACCAAATGTACCCCAGCCAGGTGGCGTTACAGTTTCGCTATATTCATTTCATAAGATTACTTTGCTGTATAATTTTAATATCGGCAGCAATCACCTACCAAAGAAGTGTTGTTGTTTTTATCTTCCGAGTTTCAAAAACAATTGATTAGCTATGGTTATTGAACGTGGCACAGTTAAACTTGTGGATCTATCGTATAGGCTACACAGCTAAATAACAAAACTAGTTTCATTTATTTTTTACGATGTTTAAAATGTGTTCAGTCGGGTTGGATAAATGTTTTGACTGGTTTTTCTGAGTATTTGGTACTTCATAATGTATTTATAATTTATGATGTATAATTATAAACAAAATTTAAGGTTACTTTACCAAAAACAATAAACAAAAAATTATAAATTTTGTAAAAAAAAAAGTGTTAGTGACCCTGAATGAAAACAATAATGCAAAAATATATTTTAAATATATGACAAAGGTATTTTGAATAATAAATTTAGAGTAATAAACTTTGATCCTGTCAAGTCAGAAAAACTGAAAGGCTTGACCTTAACCTAGAAAATTAAAAATGGTGATTCTGGCAAGATTATAAACATAAAACAAACGCCATGGTGCATTGCACAGACTTTTAATTCGTTTTAAAATAGATACAGTAACAGCATGGTCTAAGGCGTCCCCCTCGTAATATACTAAACTACCGATTACAGGGCGATCAGGGTTAGAATCCCGGTCGGGTGTACTGAGGGTAGTTTATCCTAAATGGTTTCCCACTCTACCTCTACGCAAAAGACTGTCCAATTCCTCTTAATCAAACTTTCCCAAAGTGTAACTCATTAGCATAGCTAATACATGAGCGTATAGCCCTAACAATTAGTAAGACACGGTGTTAAAAAATCGTGAAACTAAAAAAATAGACATTATTTCAGAAACACAATAACAAATAACTTATATAAAAAATACACACTCTTACAGAAACATTCATAAAAGAGTAATATTTCTTTCAACCAAAGAGCATAACAGTCAACTTCATATTTCAAAAAGTTATTAATAAAAAATTCCCTTAACTCGGAAACTATTGGTTGCAATAAAATATATTTTAAATATAAGGTTTTTTTAAATATCTAATAGTACCACATCTTTACAATGAAAAGTAATTTTGTATATCAAATAGTTGCAGAAATTTGATCAAAATAGGACATCTCCGCTTATATAAAGTATTTTCACTGCTAATTTACCTGGAAAATAGGATTTTATTTTTATTTTTAATGTTAAACAGTGCCTAGATACAGAATTTAATTAAATTCGTTAGAGCGCATCTCGAGAAGAACGATTAGTCTTTTTTTTCTCTTCAGCAAATTAAAATTTATTTTAAGGATAGGTATCTAATTACAAAAACTTCTAAGAGGAAACTTATTAAAATCCTAGTTATAAAATTTTAACCCGATCAGAAAAATAATTTCGGCTCTAGTCAGAGGTGCAGACAGATGGAATCAATAAAACATTTTTTTCGGTGTCACGTGGTCATGAAACGTCCACATTCATCAAAATCTTTTTTTCTTCTTTTTTTTACTATTACAATAGTTGCCTCCCTAGGGGTTTAAAGAAAGTAAAATTACACGCTCTGAACAAACCAGTTGATTTTGTTTCTAGGGCCACTTTTAATTTCAGTGTTTTAATCCAAACTATATTAAATATGGTCGGTGACCTGGCGGTCTAGCGGTAAGGTGTCAGGCTTCTATGCTGGCGGCCGGGGTTCAATCCTCGGTCCCAGCACAGATTTATCTGATTGCCAAACCCTTCATTCACCTCTGACAATACATCTTGTGAATGTGGGAAATGCCAGGCCCCCACCATGGTTCGGATTCCACGTTAAACTGTAGGTCCTCCATTTCATCTCACAATCACCCTACCATTACACATTAGCGTAAGTGCGTATAACCCGAACGGGTAGTAAGACGCGG
>CABFOV010000023.1:427336-450294 GCA_902141375.1 Timema poppense | reverse complement strand
ATACTCCCTTCCGTGAGTTGGTGTTTTCTCATATTTGTATGTTTTTGTGTCAATACTCCCTTCCGTGAGTTGGTGTTTTCTCCTATTTGTATGTTTTTGTGTTTTTATTTGGTTACATCAGTGAAAAGATTATTTAAACTAATTAGCCTTGAATTATTATTAGCATCGTGTGCTACTTCCCGTTCGGATTATTCTCCTATGTATTATATTGTATTAGGGATGAGAAAGGCTGAATTTAGAGGATGTGTACCCGTATTTGCGTGGAGTAATAATGTAAAACCATTTAGGATAAACCACCCTCAGTACACCCAACCAGGATTTAACCCCAATCTCCCTGCCATCAACAGTCTAGTCTATGGTTAGAGTGATAGTACAAAGTTTCAGTCTCTTGTTGGCTCGCGGGCCGCAATACTGTACCGACAATATGTGGGTTGAATAAATATTCAAATAATAGTATTAGTTCATACTTATATACTTATACTCACACTAGGGATCAGGCCTGTCTCCAACAGGTGAAATTTTGGATTTATCGTGAAGTATAACTATTCTCTTGTTTCTTCCTTTAATATATATATTTCTTGTAGCAGAAGCTAGCGCGATTTGTTTTGAATACCAGAGTTGTCATTTGACGTTTAATTGTACATTTTTATAAAAACGTAATTATTTTAATCACATAAAAAGCAAAAATAATTTACAAAATAACGTAAAGTACGTGTTTATTTTAATAGTTGATTATATATATATATATCTGTAATGGACATTTTTTATTTGAATTTTTTTTTTATTGTTCATGAGCCAGTGGACAGCAAACAATATTATCGTGGTCTGCGGGTTGAAGGCTCCTGCCTTAGATCATGTGGCCACCGAAGCGGGTAGCCTTGAAATTAAATACACGATTACGTTTGAATGTAAAATGTTTTATAATTCAGTTTTCTACATTCTTTACGTGACATAAGATCAATTAAAATAAGTTTAACAGTTTTTCAAAAGTATTATATTAGATAGTTCTCAATATATTTTTTTAATAGATAGAACATTTTCACAGGTCTCATTTCCACTGGGTTTTTTTAATGTAAAGTACAGAAAACTGCTGTGCCACCATGAGGTGACGTCCGGTTCGTACTGTATTATTTACATAAGGTTATTTGTCATGTGAGAAAGGCTCTTAAGGTGCGGCAGAATAGAAGACCAAATTCCCTTTTGGGTTTTATCTTCCTTCTCGAACTGAGTACACCCCCACCCTGGCGTGTGTCACTCTTTTGGTCGGTTGGTTTTCTGAATTCTGAAATACAAACAAAGCAGAGACTGGTCGACCCCCTCTACCTGAAGTTTTAGGTTCACAAATTGTTTGAATAAAGGCTACATTGAATAAACTCTGTTCATATATAATAATATTAATAATAATAATAATAATAATAATAATAAAAGGAAGTGATTGCCTGTGTGTGTTTGTTTGTTTGTTTGTTTGTGTGCGATGCCCAGTCAAATCTACGGCACGCAGAGATACGAAATTTTTAACATAGGTGGATGGAAGGGGGTCAGGATGCACCCCGAAACAATAATTTTAAATTTATAATTAGCTTCTTTGTTAGCCTATTTTTAACAAATTTCTGAAGAATCACGGGCAACGCCGTGTGGGATTGCTAGTTTCTAATATACACTACTTAGGAAACTGCTAATCTTTTCAGTAAATTGAAACTGTTTAAAATCTGCGTTTAATGAAAACATAATTATTGTGTGCCTATTTCTTATTGCTATTTTGTTTAAAAAATATGACTAATTATATAATATAATGGTTCTTTAGATTTTTAAAATCAATTGGAAATTTATTCATGCACGTTCTACCTCGAGGCTGTAAATTAATCAAAATATGATAAATATTAATCCCCCAATAGGAATAAACAATTAGCTTAGTAATAGGACGTGCTAAGTATTCGGCTCAATTATCTAGAGCAGCGGTTCCCAAACCGTGGTACGTACACTTATTCCAGCTAGTACGCCGTGAGAAGCCAAAACAAACAAGCAAATTCAAGTTGTAAAAAGATAATATCTCATCAAATACCATAAATATATTACGAACAAGTCAAACCAAAAGGAAAAGAGATTTAAACAGTTGTTGGAGGGGTAAATATAAGTGTGTGTTTTTATATTTCTTTGATACCTGTGCCCTATTATTCGTAATGATTGAGTAGAAATGTTAAATAATGATAAATAAAAACTGTTAATCTATAAATAATGTTGTGTCATTATATTCCTGGGCGTCATTAAAATGTACCCAAATATTACATATTCAGAACGATCTTGGTCACACACCAAAATACGGAAATTGTTTGGATGTTACGCCATTCAACAAGTTCGGGAACCAACGACTCTATAGTTTAGATGAATGCGTAAAAATAAAGGTATAGTCTCAATTCATATATTCATAATTTGATAAACGTACATAGTCTATTCAGGAGCTACTCTCAAAACGGTGTGAGCCAAGCACGTAGGTATGATTTAATTTTTTAATGTGGGAGGGTATTTTGTTGGAAAGAGATTTTTTTAGGGGGTAGCTGCCCTCCACCCCCTGAACTACCAATGAAAGAAGTTTTTTTTACATTATACAATTCTCGGACTGATTTAAAAGTTTTTATTGTAGCTTTGGACTTGGGTTAAGTCTTCCCCCATTGTGTAAATAATACACATTTTATCATGGCTTTTATTAGAAAGCGTTACTGTTTAACACATTTTGGAGAGGCACGCTTTAGTTACAGTTGAATAACGTGTTTGTTTATTATGGCACTACATAACAGGAACATACCACAATTATATAGAAATATATAGTAGTAATTAGAATAAAATAAATTTTTAACAGTTTTACTGTAGGAAAATTGTAAATCTGCAAAATTCTGGAAGTCATTACTAGAGCTGGGATTTCTATATAAATGCATATTCTATTTCTCGTCATTTAGATGTTAAGAAAATAGAAATCTCAACAAATCGCCATACCGTGGGCTTGCTGGAGAAACTCATTAAGTCAAAATTCTTAATTTGTGAGAAATGCAATTTTTAGTTTATGAGTAAATGATACTTTTACCTTTTTTTTTCCCAAAAATCATAGGTCAAACTTAAACAATTTTTTTTTTCATAATACAAGAACATAATTTAAAACATTGAGTGTCAATCATTTTTTTCATAATCTATTGGGTTTTTTAAATTTAATTAATTAATTACTTTCACTTGAGTTCACGTGAGTTTTCACTGATAAGAAAATATACTATTAAGGGTTGACTTAGTGATCTGATTATGGCTTAATGAGACCCCCTGATTAAAAATATGTGTTATAGAAGGTTGATTGAGTGACAGTCATTATTTTAGAATCATGATAACTACTGGTTAAACTATTTATTTTAATAATCATTCAAATGCATTTGTTTTTAAAGTTTTTGAATCATAACTCAAGATTTATTACTGTTTTGGACTAATTATATCCATTAAAAAACATTTTGATGTTTAATTATTCAAATGTAAAATAAATGGCATTAAAATTGGAGTACAATTAGAAAACTAACAAAAGGAACACAATTTTTCTCGTGCTCTTTACATAAAATCTGTTTGTTGAATTTCAAAAATAAAAAGCCATTTTGATAGTCATTCAATTAGAAAATAAATAATACTATATTAATTAATCTCTTTAAAAAACTCTCTGTCATGGTACATGACATAATTCCCACTATTTTCAATGTCAAAATAGGAAAGAAAATTAATTTGACTTACAATTAAAACTTGAATAGATTAAAAAAATTACATTGAAAATCCATAAACAATAGAGTGAGATTACAGAGTGCATGTTTAAAGGCAAAGCTTTTCCAAGCATCTTCTTCATTTTCAGAATCTAGAATACCTGGTTTTGGGACCCTCTCATTCATTTTGCAATCTGGGATGGAACTATACCAAGCATGGTATATTTCTGGAATAATTTTCTTTCGACACAGAGAATAGGTCTTGTTTCTTCTCCTTGCTTATACGGAGTTGTTTTTTATAAAGATTTTGCACAGTGCATTCAATATCTAGTTGATTTTTGCCACGTTTCCTTACATCAATTTCCTGATGTTGTCCAAAGTAATCATACCTGTATTTTATTATATTTGGGCATTCTTTTGAGAAACGAAAGCCTTTTACCTTTAACCAACAAACTTTATTACCAGCATTATCAACAGTAGTATTCCTAACATTCCTTGATGCCAGATTCTTTAGATTAAAAAAATCGGTGAATTTCAATTCTTTGACTTGATGAGGTCCACTCTTTTTGTTTCTGTTCCTCATTTATCTCACTGTTATAAAAATTATCAGAAAATCAAGAGGTGAATATACTGGAACATACTTTTTGGCGTTTTATATTGCACTATTAACTGAGCCCACCTCCATGTATGAGTGGACACGCTCCACAAATTTATACTCAATTATGTCTATATGTATGTTCTGTAAAATGTATAACATAAAGACATAAAGACATATATATATATATATATTTGTTGCGATTTTGACCGCCACATGTATCAGAGAACAGTGATAATTTTTCACATTAGATGAAAGTTGATTCATCCACTGTAGCAAGCATGAACCTAATTCTGAGCTTCCTTTTTTTCTGTCTAGTTCTGTCCGTGTATAACAGTATGCATTGTTAGGGGAAGCCGATTCATAGATGGTTAAATTATACACGTGAGAAATAAAACAAACAAAACAGCCTAATAAGTAAGAAAATATTATTTCCTAGCTATTGTTGTTATTGATATTGTTGAATGAGCAAGTGTTTACAGGATAGATTTAACTAACCAACTGTGTAGTTAGTAAGATTTTTTGTATTATCTTTTAAATTATTGACCAAAACAATCCTAAGGAAATCTCACTAAGTCAGTTTACATGACTTAGTGAGATTTTCTTGATAATAAAATGTTTCTGTTGACTTGGTGAGAATAACAGAATATTTCATTGTTAGTTCAAATGACAACAAATAGCTTAGTAAGTTGTTCCAAAATGAAGAGCAATTATTTACCTTTATAATGGTACCAACATCTAAAAACATGAAAAATATTACTTAGTGAGTTTTTTCAGCAAGCCCACGATATTATGGTTGATATAATATATAAAATGAAAATAAAATATTATTTGATTTTCACTTTATACATTTTTACATATTTTTACATGTTTATATATTTCAAGTGATCTTACATAAAGCTACCTACTTTATGATTATTTAATATATTTTTTAGTATTTATTATTGCAAATTTGTTGAGTTTTAAAACATTGTTTGATTCGGTTTTGCTTGCATTAATCGGCTTAAAGTAATTTTTCAATTAACTATTGAAAAGGGTAAAATTCAACTCGGGTATTCAAGTGTTTTTCCACTAAGTACAGGCCTTTTCTCCTATCAATAAAAATTTTGATGCATTTTTTTAAAGAATCTAGCAAACAGATAAGTAATTTTGGTTTTGAATCTCCCTCCCATCCAACCCACTAGTCCAACGACTTACATTCTTATCTTGTAATATCTCCAAGTGATTTTAGTTTCACAAGAGTGGTTTAAAGTGAAAGACTAACAATAAGCTACCATAAGATATTTTAATTTGTTCACCATGACACCAGGTGAGTCTTGCTGAAAACAAAATTAAAATAATGGGCTGGGCTTAACAACTTCACAACCGACAGTAAAGTTAGAATGTGTCAATCTTGCAACAAAAATATGGGACGTTCCATTAAAATCACAATTGGAGCAACATGTGCGGCGCACACTTCGTACGTAAAAATATCTGAGTTGTTAGAAGAATCCCCCCCCCCCTTTTTTTAAACTAAAATGAAGGTACCTTCCTTTCAGTTAAATAATCTAATTCTTTAAGGACTTGTGTAGTGCAATTATCACTGCGAACATCCCATGTTTTATATTCCAAGGGCCTGAATTTGTATCCTTCTTTTGACACTAATGAAAGTAACAAATTCCTAATCAACCAATACCTAGAAAGAATTATCTGCATATTTATTATGAATAAACAATGGAGAGGATAATAAACTACATGAGAGATGCCTTTTTATGGGTCGCTATGGATGAAATAACGGTTGCTTAGGGTAATTTTGTTGTGAACCTTGTGGTAGGTAAGATAGATCCTAAGGATATTTCCCAACCATATTTGATTTACTGAGAAGTGCTGGAACATACGTATCATGGTGTAAGCATCGTGAATGATGAATTGAAAGTGTGTGACATAGGGGGGCTTACGTAGAGAGGGCCCTGGTGTTATATTTGGATCCCACGGCGTATATAATGAAAATCACAGGTGCTTTGAAGTTGTTCTATCTTGATATCCATCTCACAAGTTTGGCTCATGGACTACATCTTGTTGTGGAATACATTAGAGTCCAGTTCTTTCAAATGAATAGATTAATTTCTGTGACAAAAAAATAGACCTATTTGTGAAAGTCCCTCACCGAGTCAGAACTTACTAACTCTTGTTTGATGTGCCCTTGCCTCTGCAATTAGTTCTAACAAGCTGAGGAACATGGATAAAACAGCAAACTTCTACTATGAACGATTCGGAGTTGTGACTTTTACTGCACGAACACAGTACTATATATAAATATCTAGTATCCATTACAATAAAATACATTTTTTTCAATATATTACAATATAATACATTTTTAATCAATATTGGTATTTTAGCGACAGTTTCTAAAATAAAGATTAAAAATCTATATAATTACTTTGTTTCCAAAATATTTGGTTACTTTGTTTTAATATTTGGTGCATTCAAAATATATCCTGGCTTTCTTATTTTCATTGCTCTAATGTGCTTAGGATCTATTGGCTCTGGAAATATGCAATTATAATAAAATCTGGTTAATTTTGATTCAATATCAATTTCCCAAACATCATCATCATCATCTTTTCTAAGCTTTCGACTACCATATAACTTTTTTGTCCATACGACAAGTAAACAGTATTTTCGTTGGGGGATGTGAAGATAATAATAATTATATTAATGAAAGGAGACTAAATCGATCCCATTCATAACATAATAATAGGTGTAGTGCCCATTTAATATTACTAGTCACGGTAAGTTAATTAGAGAAATTAGAAATCTAAAAGGGTGAGAGAGAGAGCGAGAGAACGTTGTGATCAAAACTTATTCCAGGGAGGGGGAGGTAGTTGTGTTACGTTCTCAGTATTTGAATATGTAAAGTTGAATTCATTTAATAATTTTAAAATTTTAAATATTTAAAAATTTACCTTGGTGTGAAAATGAAAATTTATTTTGAAATGTGTTGCTTTGAAGATACTTGTATTCAGCGCTGATTCAAGTCAGGTTTAGTTGAGGTAATTGGGTGTGTGACGTCTACACTTCATTTTTTCTGAGATGAACCCAGTTTGCTCAGGACGGATGTTGTTGAGACAGGCTGTATCCAAATAATCCGAGGATCATTGACAAGGATATATCATAATATCTTGTACAATGAGTTCCTTAAATGCTTGATGTTTTTTCCCTTTTGTGAAATAAAATTCACCTAGTCCATGAATTTATACTATATTTATTGAAAATAACCTATGCAATTCATAATATTAAACAATGCTTTGTTACACATGGGGAAAAAAAATGAAAGTCCTTGCTATAAATGAATATTATTGAATTCTACCAGCACTCGTATAGTTATTTAACAGTAAATAGGTTAAAAAAAAATGGGCTTTTCAAAATATTTTACGTCCTTTAAAAATAAAAGTTTCACGCTCTTTTGGAGGCCCAGTCCAACCCTGGTTTACTTGAAGAATAGCATATAGTTGCCGAACAATTCGAAAGGAAACGCTGACCCCAAAAAGTGAATTACTATTGAAGCATAAAATGAATTGTGCATTTTAGAAAAATATTCTTTCTTTAATACAAAATAGATTTAAATAATTTAATACTTTCTGTGCCGAGAGTCATCATAAGGTGCGCCAACTTACGCAACATTCAAATTTAATCCAATTTTGGTATTGAATATTATTTTACCACAGCTATGCTTTTATTGTTATATTATTTTTTAACATTTATTTAAAGTGGTTTATCATATTTAACGTAATACTTTTCTCTTTATAATTTAACCGACACTTTAGCTATGTCGATAGCACATGTGCTTACTATGTTAAGGGTCCCGGTTTCGATACCAGTTAGAGTCGTTAATTTAACTTTAGTAAACTGTTATGTATGTCATAGCTAAAAGCTAGTTTGTAAGTCATGTGCGGATATCATTATTGTTTTCATAAATTGCACGTTAAAAATTCTCATTAAAAAAATATTTTAAAAGATATATTTTATGAAATAATATTGATGTAGGTTCACTTTATAACTTGCAAAGATTTTTTTAAGACTCAGAAAAAAACCCATCTGAAACATTCTAACTGGTTTTCTGGACAATTTCTAGGCAATTATTGTTGTCCTGTCAAGCGAACAATAGGATTATGGGTTCTGCCGAGAAACTTCACCTCTCTCTTGGCTCGAGTAGGTGTGGTGGAGGTTTCCACCCCTCTCTTGCAATAAACCTATATTTATGTAATTAATGACCGATTTCTAGCCGAGGGAATAGGTTTATGTGATTAAAAATATTATATTTGTAAATTACACACAAAAATTAAGATGGTATGTTTTTGTTTTTTTAAATCCTACCATTTTCAAAAATGCGTTATTTAAGTTAATTTAAAAAATATATGCATAAAAAAAATAATTGTATAATTTAATATCAATTTAGAAAAGTGTCCATAAAGTCATAATAAAAAAAAATGTTATTATTGGTTCATCTAGAATTTCGGTCGCAAATCAGTCGTTTTTACTGTATATTAGTAGCTATGCGACCACACCTTAAGCTCATACTTTAAAGGAGCGCCATTGAAAGCGTGTGAGGGTATTCTGGCAGTGAGTGTAGCTCTATATTACTGGTAAGGTGGTGAAAGTGGCTAGACATTCTCTTTCTCAGTTGTAAACAAGGTTTGTAAGTAACTGAAAATTAAAATATCTTCATAAAACCTACGCTTGTTTGTTAACAATAAATTTTGTAGTTTACAAGGTCACTAATTCCTCATTTGTATGGTCAAAACAAAACATTTCACGGTAAATTTACGGAGAATTTCAAATCAATATTTTCAATTAATAAAATAACCGATTTAAAAATCAAAACAAATTTAGAATAAAGGCATTATCTGCTTCAAAATGAGATGGTTATAAAAAAATAACATAACAGTACGCGTATAACCTGAACAGGTAGTAGTAATATAAGACGTGTTTTGGTCTGAGTGCACAAACGAGCACGATCACAGGGTGGCCGTTGCACTCCATTGACAATGCAAACTTTACCTAATTACGATAAAAACATGTTTGAAAAAAGACATTTCACCAATGAGCATAAATTAAATAATATACTCTTTTACAGAAACATATTAAGTATGACTAATCATTATTATCCAAAGAGAACCATGGTCACCAAGTTATGTCACCTGAATTGGTTTATTTTAATTGTTATGTCACTCCTGGATATGCGATAATATATTCCATTCACGGTAGGAATTACTCTCTGAAAGGTCTTTTCTCCTACCAATATCCTACTATATAGTAGATTTATGGTAGGGAAAAAGGCCTTTCAGCTATGTCTGTGTGTTGATTTACTTTTAGTACTTTAAACTTTCTTCTTGTGCCTTTAAAATTTTAGTGTTCCAAATGTCTTACTACAGTCCAATTTTTATAAAAACAGCCTTTTAGAAAGTGGATTTTTTTTTTGCGGTCAACATCAATATTATTTTCTATTTTGTTATTTTTTTTTAGCACCATGCCTTAATATTCGTTCGAGTTATACGCTTATGTACTACTAATTACGCTATTGTGTTAGGGATGAGGGAGGTTTAATTAGTATAAAGTGTGATCGCATTTGGAACATATTGATTTTATAGATTAGGAAATTTTAGAGGCCCCTCGCATTTCCCAGTAGTAAATTCTCAAATTCCTAACTTTTATGGTTTTTTGGAATGGTTATTTTATCAAATTGGTAAATTTTAATCTTCTTTAATACATAGAAGTATATTTTCTTTGGAAAGATGGCAATTTACTCTCATTTCTAAACCCCGATTTCACCCTCGCCCTCCTTAGCTTCTACAATTCCAATTTGAAATTTTAAGACTTATTTGCTTATCTGATATGATATTTTACGTGGCTACCAAATGTTAACCTAACCACATCGTAAAGATTGTTCTATTTTGGTTGCATACATTTCAAGTGCTACCATTTCCTGGGCTTCAATTTTGAAATTCCATTTGTTCAAGAGTGTAGGATACGCGAGAAAATGCCATGTTTTTGCAGTTGTTTTTTTTATCAAAATTGTTTTTGGACAAAATAAATAAAATATTGCCACAGTAGAAATATATAGTTTAATTTTCTTCTCTTGGTGATATCACAAGTTGTTGGAATATCTGTCCTGTGCAAAGCGGCCTTAGATGAGAAACTTTTTAAATGAATTAACGTGAACAATGTAATCCTGTCTAGAGACTAAAACTTGTTTTATTATTAAATTACATGGTGACATTTCAAGTTTTTATCTCTAAAAAATTGTATTTATATGGCTTTGTAAATATTTTGGGGGGACCGTCCCTCCCTATTTTCCGAGCCTTCATTTTGAAATTTAATAATTCAGGCCTTGATACTGTTTGAGTTGGTCTTTTAGCCCGCCTGACTTATGTCAATCATCTAACACTTTGAGAAGTAGTTTAGGCTTTTAGTTTAAAATATTTGAGACCCCCTATATCACCAGCCTCCATAGAAATAATTAATATTTTAAATGTATTTGTGGTTATTTGAAATTATCCCTCTACATTCCTAACCAATTTAAATTTTCTACCTCCTACTTGTACACTCCTATACCCTCCCCCACCACTCCTTCCATATTTCCTGTAGTCTTATTTTGAAATTTAAACTGTTTGGACTTTATAGTTAATTTGGGTAGTCCCTATCTTTGCTTGACGAATTCCAGTTTTATACCACACATAAAAGTAGTTGATCTACTGGTTTTGAAAATGTTAGCCTCCGCCTCCCCATTTCAAAATCTCCCACCTCAAAATTTCAAATTTAAGACCTATACGGTTATCTGAAACCGTACCTCTACCAGCATGCAAAATTTAGACTTTCTACCATACTTAATTGTTTTATGAACTCCCAAAGGCCCTAATGACCTCGATGTGTCGATGGGCCTCTAAACCATAATAATAATAATAATTTATGAACTCCCCTTTATTTTCTGGACTTCCATTAAAAAACTTTAAAAATTGTGGACTTTTATAGTTATTTGGAATAGTATATTTAACTATATGCAAGATTTTAGCTTTATACAACAATGAGAAGAGGTTGTTTCGAATAGTTTTGTAAGTTTTTAACCACTCAACCCACTTTTCCAATCCGCTTTGAGAAATTTTAAATTCTAACATTCATATGGATATCTGGAGTTTTATTTCTACCAGTCTTTCAAATTTTAATTTTTAACCTCATCTCAAAAGTTATTTCTATTTGTAGCTTCCCCCTTCCCCATTTCCCATAGTTTAAATTTAAAATTTTCATATTTACTTGTTTATTTAAAGTGGTCCTTATACGTACGAATTTTATTTCTCTACCACTCAGAGAAGTAGTCGAATGTATTAGTTTTTGTAAATATTGAGCACGCACCCTTCCCCTACCATTTCCTTAACTCCCACTTGGAATTTTTAAATATTAAGATTTATTTGCTTATTTTTGAAAGGTCATTCTACCTACATGCCAAATTTAAATATTCTATCACAGCTAAAAGTTGTTTTTATTTTTATAACCCCTTACCTCCTCCCTCACCCTATTTTCCATTTAAAATTAAAAATGTACAGACTTATAATAATTTAACATGTCACTTTACTTTACTTATACATTTCAATCTTCGACCACACTGGGAATCCGTTGTTTCTATTGCTTTTGTAAATATTTAAATACATTTTTCTAACTATCTTTTAGAAATTTCCATTTTTAAGGCTTATTGGGTTATTTGGAGTTGTCCTCCTAAACGAGTCTCAAATTTAAATTTGCTAGCACACATAAAAGGTTTTTATTCTGTTTATATCCCCATCCCTATGTCTTTGGTTTCCGATTATTTAGCAAAAATGTTCATACTTTTATAATCATTTAGAGTAGTCCCATTGGTTGTGTAACGTTTAAAAGAGCTAGCGTGATATATTAATGTTCGTACGCCACCATTAGGGTGATATTTGATATAACGATTGAATTGGGTCCATGTTTGCTGTTCTGTATTATAATAATTTAAAAGGGATGATGTCTTATTTTATAAATTAAAAGTTCTTGTGTTTTATAGTTATTTTTATTTTAAGTAGATAAACAATTTTTTGCTAGATATTTCACACGTTGTAGATTTTAATAAAAGCCCGACTATTACGTTATATGCATGATAATTCCCGACACGTGAAATTTAGAACACAGATTAAGATGTAATAGACTCCACCTACACGGCTCCTCGTCAGGAAGGAAAGTGAAGAGATGCGTGCCCTGAAAGGGGTATATCAAGTGACATTTCCTTCTCGAAGCTTCCTAAAAGAAAAAAGGTGTGGTCATCCAAGTGCGTTTCTATACACAAAACTGCGTTGTATTTTTAAACAGAGACGTATAAGGATGTCGCCATACCTTGCAACTTAACAATTTAACACAAATAAATCATACTACCCGTTCTCATTTAAAATATCGTAATTTTGAATAAAGATGTGAATAATAAATTATTGAGATGTATAGTTCTCTATCGTTACAGTTGTCTGCAAAATCTTATATCACCCTGCAAAGTATTTATTTATATTAGTTTTGGTAATCTTTAACAAACTTTTTACCAACGCACCTTGGAACCCATCGTGTGGATGCCGAATATAAATTAATTTCATATTAGTATTCTGCGACCCAATAAACCACCTGTATCAAATTTCATATTGATTGTACGACATAAAATTTACTGCCCCCTTCCCCCCTTTACACCCCTTTAGGTGATGAAATTTGAAAAACACTAAAAATATATCACCCAATTCTATAAAGAAACATTCATTTTAATTGCCAGGCAATTATGCCCACTAGTTCAAAAGATGCACGGTCTATGAATTTGAAAACTTTTGCCCCCGCCCCTCTCCCCCCTCCTTTTTCATCTCTTACAGGTTGATGAATTTCACAAAATTTGGCCCTATCTCTGGTCTAGGGCTAAAAAAGGAACATTTACTAAAAATTTCAAATGTATATGTTTGAAACCATTATGATCTTCTAACAAAACCACAAATTCCCCACCTCATTTATTGTCTCTAGAGGCAAATTTGGCCTTGTAGTTTGGAATTTTAAGCAATAATGTCTCATCTCCGAATATTCACTCTCATGTTAACATCATTAAATCAATATTTAATTTAATATAAGAGAGCAAACGTAATAAATATTCAAATTTGTGCTTTATACTTCTAATATTTAGATATGTTATTTTTAAATAGCAGTTGAAATGGAATATTTGGCCAAAATTAAATGTAGATAAATGTTTTCAATAGATAATTCTTCCATAATATCAGTTTTGGTATCCACTAAGTGAGATATCATGTTTTAATAAAGATGAAACAACAAACTAGTTTATAAGTTGTATAATATTAACTTGTGTACATATTATTAAGGCTAATAACTAGGCCTACCTCAACAAATAAATGGTATGGTGCACCACACACAATTTCTCTCTCCTTTGAATAAAAATGGAAACATTTACTTAAAACTCGTAAGATTTGTGAAACCAGATAATATACATTTTTGCAGAAACATGATGGAAATAAAAGAGCATCACATTCCACCAAGAGGCATAAATGAAAGAAACGTATTGTTCATTATTTATATTTTACAGATTTTCATTAAAAAGCATAATAATAATCTCCCAATTTCCGAAACCTCAATTTTTAAAAAATATTTGCCAATAGCTCGGAAACTAGGGACCACCCATAAATTACGTAGGGGTTTTTTGGAGTTGGGGTGATCAGTATTTCCTTACGTTTTCGTGGGGGTGTGCAGAATCTCACTTAACTAATAATTTTATCAATGTCTACAGACGCATGGTTAAAAAGTTTGCTTCTAGCGATGAAAAATGGCGCTGAAGCGTAGCCTATAGACATGCACAGCTATACATAACTATAAAAGGTAATTTACCTATGATGTGTTACACCTAATATTACTGCGATAAGTATTCTATAATTTTACATTACCAATCCTTTTGTCTAAAATAATATAATTTACCAAATCGTAATAAGACTACGTAAGATCGGTAAGGGGATAGGGGGAACGAAATTTTTTACGATCTCCTACGTAGGTAGATTTGGGAGGAAAGAGGGTCAAAGTAATGAAAAAAAACCTTACATAATTTAAGGACAGCCCCCTATTGGTTTTATAAAAATATATTTCAAGTAAAGGGTTTTGTAATTTTAATTTTAATTTCATTACAACCTTACAATAATGAGTTATTTCGAGTCTCAAATACTCGCGAAGATATAATTCAAAGTGGCAATATCTGCTCATGTAAATTACCCTTAAAATTATGTTCATGAGAGTATTAGAACAACCATTGAGTTTATAATGATAAACAATGCCCAGATAAGAAATTTAATAAAAATCGTTACAGCGGATTTAGAGATAGCTTGTTTTCTCTCTTTTTAACTTTTAGTAAACGGCCCTCAATTTTAGAGTAAGATATCTAACTCCAAAAACTCCTCGGGGGAACCTTATAAAAACCATATATACTAGGTTTTAGCCTGATCAGTAAAATGGTGTCGGCGCCTCTGGGCCTAGATACAGACACACAGGCAGACGGCATCGCAAAAAAAAACACCTTTTCGGTTTCAGGGGGGTTGACACTTATCAAAATTTGGATATTTTTTTTACAAGCACAGTACTTTTATCTTCAAGGTGTCGAGAGAAAGTAAAATTGTCTATTTACGTAAAGATGAGCACAAATCACAGTCTTATACGCTTCAATGGTGTAAACACATTTATATAAATTCTTAAAACTACTTTCAACTAAAGGCTCAACGGAACTATGGATTAAAATAATTACAATTTAAGAAGCAAAAAGTAGAAAATATTACATTGGCCACTTATGTAAGTTTTAAGGTCCAGTCATAATGTCCAATTATTTGAATATTGTATTTATTTTAACCTATCAACTATACTTAAGGTGAGTTGAGGCAAGTGCAAACCAAAATTTAAAAAGTTTAACTTTGAATGATTAAAAAAAATTAGCTATTGCATCTAGAAGCTTGAAACTTTTACATAGTAAACATCAGAGCCTTACCTTTCAAGTTACAGCTTAAAAAATATGTTCACAGTCATTTAATAATTTTTTGTTATAAAAATAGAATCTATCCCCATGTCCACACTTACCCTACAGAAATGGGGTAAGTGCGCCCGATTCTGAAGTATTCTAAATCTGTTAAAACATTTGAAATCAGATTCAAACTTCCTGAGTTAAACAATTTTTCATCTGCATCTTCAAGAAAGGTTTTTATTAGGTGAAAAACATGTGGGTGAGAAAATCCTCAAATCATATCAACGAACAATATTTTTATGAGCTCACTGTTATTTTAATAGTAGTACATGTGCTCTTAAATTATAAAACAGGCTATTTTTTCTTTCGGTCAGAAAATTTCAATGCGGAGAACTCTCACGTTAAAATTAGCACAAGAACAAAATGCAAATGAAAGTTAAAACATATTTTTGAAATACTTTGAATAGTTATTGTACGTTATAATTTGAAAAAGTAACTCTAAAAACAATTTCCCCTATTTTTGTATAAGGTAGAACGGGGACAATATCATTCTTGTCAACTGAGCTGATGTAATCCTTGGGTGGGTTCTTAAAAGTTATGGACTCATCATTTGTGGAAAACTTTCGCAACTATTTCATTATAGAGTCCCCTGCTTCAAAGGATAAGATTTCACTTACGAAATACATTACGGCCCTTTGGCCCATAAATTTCACCAAGGCCCAATCACCAACATTCAACTCCTCAGTAGTTTTGAAATCCTCTTCCTGCTCCTTAGTAATAATGTCCATGAATGAATCAGAATCGTCGTCTTCAAATTCAGAATTTCTGACACTGAACTGATTCCCAACACTCTCTGACGAGCTTTCAACTACCTGAATCTTTCTTATCTTTGCTTCTTTAGATCCAATGAACTGGTTCTTTATTTTGTTTATTTCCTTGTGTAATTTTTTCATTTCCTTCTGCCTTTCTTGTTCCTCTTTTTCTTCACTTTTCTGAATTATCCTGCTATATACCTCATCTGAGGTAATAACTTTTGATCCAATCGCTACCTTGGTCTTTTTCTTTTTAATATATTTTTGTGTTGTTGCTTCGTATGGTCTCCAATAGCAACCGATTAAATTTTTTCTCATTTTCGGCGGTAGTACATCCCTAAAAAGATGATAAAGAAGTTACCTCACATAAAGAAGACGTTGAAGGAAGAACTTCACATAAAAAATGTTGAATGCCAAACTTCAGCCAATGAAGATTTTGCAAGAAGAGCTTCAGCCGACGTTGTTAAGTGTAGCATGGAAATTAATGTTGAGAGGGCAACTGGGCAATCAGAACCAGAAATTGAAGGAGTTCCTAATGGAATGCAGGCTAATGCCTCATTGTGTTCAAATCTGGAAGTGTAATTTAAGACTGAAGATAGCATTTCTTGCTGCTGGGCATTCATGATCTTCCACAATCTGAGTGATGTCGGATCAAATGAACTTTCAGGGAATATCTCCTTTTCAAAATCCTGACTGGATTATGGACGGGTCTAATTTCATCCACAACAAACTAATAATCTTAACAAACTTTTTTTTTGTAGCTTTTGTCAAATGTAATGCTTTTTCCACGTCACTAGTTCAAAATCCCATGAAGTTTTCAACGATTTAATTACACAAAAGTCTAGTGGTTGCATAAGATGAGAAGAATGGGGTTGTAAAATAAGAATTGTAACATTCTCTCGCCTTGCTAACTCTACCAGTGGAAAACTTAAATGTGTCTTGTGACTGTCGCAAATGAGTAGTGCAGGTCTTTCACTACCAAGTGATGGCAAGAATGATTTTTTTAAAGAATCATTTAAAAATAGTTGATTCCACCCAACCATTAGTGGTAGCAGCATAAGTGATACCTGAATATGTTTCCTCTCTCTCTGGCTGCAATTTGTCCCAAATATGCTTCCTTTTGAAAATAATTAATGGTGGAATCTTAAGCACCAATAGTGGCTACTGTCAGGAGGTCTGAAATGTTCTCTCTCCCAAGGAAGCTAGTAGTTCTTAATGAAGGGAGACCTCCTCCTCCAACAACTTTTGTCTTTGACGGATCCCTTTAAAACCCAGTCTCATCACAGTTGAATATAAGGTGTGATTTGTTTTCCAAACCAAGTTTCTCAATTGTAGCCTTCACTTGGTCAAAATACTTATAAACCACAAAAGGATCAACACACCTCCTTTTAATGATTTCGACCCTGAGGCTTTTTCACTGACAAATTGTTCCACTTCATGAATGAAGACAGCCAATCATTATTTGGCCTAGAGTTTTTGAAAGGAGTTTTGATCCCATTGGCTATGATGTATTACTCTACCAAAGATAGAAATTATTTTCTAGATAGTCCGAAACCATGCTTTTTCATTTCCATTAGTCCTAAGGCCATGTTCTTCTCAACTTCCAGTGGGAAAGCAGTAGGTCGCTCATACGAGATATATTTACTTCCTCTGCTTCCCCTTACATGATCTATTAAAGTGTTCGGTGGTATTTAATTTAATTGGGAAGCGCGGTAGGAATTGCATCTTTCTGACTTCACCTCCTCCATAGCCACTGCCAAATCTTCTGAAGATTACTTACTTACTCAATTACATTGAGAACTCGAAAGCTCATTGCCGCGCCCACAAAAGATCACCACCTATTCCTATCCTGAGCTGGTTATATCCAGTCACCCTAATTACACAGAATAATGCAATAACCAATTAAAAATGGATTTTAAATCACAGTCCAATATGAGGGGAAAGTGCGAACCATGGTCTGAAATTACCTCACAGTGAACATTCGCACTTACCCCAACATGCAACTTTTATGAAGAAAGTGCAGACCAAGGTTTAGTTCCTTAAATCTCAAAAATAGAACAAACATCAATTAATGTACATGTAGGGTAACTAATAATGTTTAAACTTACCACAAAAAATTGGTGAAAAAGATGCACCTAGGGTGGATGAACCAGGATACCTTTTACACCACTGAACTTAGTTTACCAAGTGAAATCAACATGTGAGAAATTGCCAACTTCCCTGAAAGCTATCATTATTGGCGATTCACTCTAGTGGCTGTTACGTAAAAGAGCAGGTTTTTATCTGTATTTTTTGTAAATGGCAGCACCAAATGACTATTTTCCTGGGAGTTATGGTGCACCAACGCACTTACCCCAAAAATGCACTTGCCCCGACTCAACTTATATAGTCTTATGAAGATTTGTATTACTATCCGGCCTACATTCATGTACTCACACAATCTACAATATTTTAACTTTAGTGTTTACTACATAATTTTAAATAACAGAAACCCTTAGAACTATTTAAAACCATTCTATAATTTTGTTTTAACCTTAATTACTCGATTGCGGAAATTTCAATTTACAACGGGAAAATACAAGTTTTAAAATCATTTCAAGTATACATTAATGATTTTAAATACGTAGCATCAAATAGCTATTATAGACCTGCATTAGTGGCCACTCAGTATGGTATCCAGCCTTCCTCTATCAAATAAAGTCATGTTGTGATAGGGTCACAATTTGTAGGATTGTTTTATAGAGTTCTATATAAGATATTGCACATTAAAAAAGCCTTTAGAATTAAGATTTAAACTCTTTAACTGAGCAGAACTTTCAACCTCATTTTGGTAAAAACAATATTAAAAAATATCTAACCACTTCTTGAATAAATTGGTATTTCTAGACATCTGCAATTCTCCTCAGTGCTTCTTAACAAATAATTACAGCCAACAGCCAGTCCCTTAGTTTAAAAAAAAAATATCCATTGTGTTTCAAGTTTTCTTTGTAATGTGTAGTGAGATTAAACGTATTTGGGTGGGAGGATTATGTTACTTAGGGTCGAGGGAGTGGGGGGTTAGAGTCAGGGGAGGGCGCTAACTGAAGCTTGCTCGGTGACAGCCAGCTGGCAGGTTAGCTCGAGGAGCTCATATTTTATATCTATCTTCTTGTACATTCAAGTTTAAAGTGAGTCGTTTAAAAAATGCTTTCTTGACAACGCTGTAGTCACTGGGAATCACACTTAGCGATCCCAACGTTGAAGGCGTAAAGCCTCAAAAAGGAGGGCAACACGTTTAACCTAACGGTTGTGGATCTGTTCTTTCCTTGTCTGGACTAAGACAAAATTTGTGTTATATATTTAGACCTTCTTCTATCTTGGAAGGTGCAATAAATCTATGTTTTTGAACATTTTAAAATATAAATGTTATTAATGTATTAGGTTCCTTAAAATAATTTGCTTTTTTGGAGGGAGTACGATACTACTATTAAATAATATTCGTAATATACCACACTGCAAACGTTTTCTTATAGAATCGACTCCTAGGATTTAAATAGTGTTGGTTATCATATAGATTGTTAAGTTGTAATTGGGAATTTAAAAATATTAATACCGCGGTAAAAACTTTTAATCAACAGGAAAAAATTGCAGTGCTACCTAGCGGTATAAGTTTAACTATTATTGCGTTTCACAAACTTCTGTTTCTATGTCGTAAACTATGTTTGGGCTTATCTTATAGTTGTTTTTTGTTATATAAGAGTTATTTATTTATTCATATACCATTTATATGTAAATTTAAGATAAATTGTATTAATTATTTCCTTATAAAATTTGTTGAAATTACAATTATATAAGATTTGCAAAATATCTAAGTCAACTCTATTACAAGAAAACAGTTGACACTCTCAATCTCAATGTGTTATTCATTAGCAATATATATGAAACAGCTGTTCGCTCTTATGTCACAATATTTGTGATTGGTCTAGGCAGGATTTCCATTTTTGACATTCATAATTCAATTGGTCAGTAACTCATTATTTACAATTATCCTTTTTCTTTTTTAAACTAACACTTATATGTTCATAAAGTTTTATATCTGTCAAAGCTACTTTTTTTGATAATATTTTTGTCAGGTGTTACATTATAACATTAATAATTTAATGTTTACTTCAATTTAGTGAGTGGCACATTAGTTCCCATGTATATATGTTTATTTTTAGCCTTTACAGTCGATTTGCAAGCAATCTACTTCTTTTTGACACAATGTCAAAACATTTTATAGGCCATTGCACTTCACTAGTGTTTTAAAAGATCTATAAACTTAAATCAGGGATAATATATCTTAGTAAACATTTTGTACATAGTATTGATTTCAGGTACTATAAAGTACTACCACCACCACCACCACTAAAGTGAAAGTTTGTATGTATAATCTACATTTGAATCGTGAAATGGGTGTGTCAACCTAGTTTTTTTAAAGGGTCATTTATTTATAGGTATCATAATGTCTGCTTCGCCTGAAAACTCACATTTTCCACTTCCAGAAGCTATGAAAACACTCGGTTCTCTGCAAATTGAAAGACTAAAAAAAGAAGTAAGTAATATTATAATGTTGCCTATTAGTTAATAAAAACCATAACATTTGAAGCTTTCTAATCAAAATATAAGTTAATCTAGGGCCCTGGGCTTTGACATGTCAAAGTTATCATGTTGCAAGATAGGGCTAGGTCAAGGTCTACCACTATCAAACTGCCATCACAGTGAAGAATAAGTGACCTTGCTATGAATACAAGATTTACAGAGCTTACCCACCTTTTAAAATATTAATAGTAGGTATAATAATAAAACAAACTTAGACAAATAAAAGAAATCACTATAGAAGTCATGTGGTCTGCAGCTAGCTGTCTTTTTTATAGGCCTCCCTAGATATCAATAAAAAATAATACTATAATATCACTGCTGACCATTAAAAAAAAGTCGTTTGTATTTGTCAAACGATTCTAAAAACCAAAATCATATCTTAGGTGTAGGCCTTTTCTCCAAATAGACAGGATTACCTGTGACAGTGGTCAAGTTATAAATCCTGGCAGTGTGTATTGAGAGCAATTTTACCTTAATGGCTTTCTGCTCTCCCGCCACGTAAATGTGAGTATATTTCCTCTAAATTCTCCCTTCCTCATTCCACATCATAGTGTAAATATGTGTATAGCCTGGACAGATAAGATTAAGCTATGCACAAAACAAAACAATCCTAGCTCTACTAAAGTTAAATCTACATTAGGATTAATAAATCAACATTAAGTCTTCAATGAGGTTATCACAAGTATTAGGCCTACTAATAAAATTTAACCATGTGATAATTATACAGTAGGCCTATCTAAAATAACAAATGTTTAGTAATCAACAATACAATGGTTTTGAACTTTTTGTGATATGTATATTATTAATATACCAGGATTGTCATGCACTTGAAAAACCACAAGGACCAATAAAATCCTAATTTTTCTTGTGTCTAGAAAAAACTCGAGGGATTTAGGTAGTTTTGTAAAAACCTGTTAAAAATACTTGAATATTGGTGAATTTGGAATATTTGAATAAATTTTTATGAGCGAAAAGCAAACTTAATAGCTAATTAGGCCTATGCTGATGTGAAAACTTCTTGATCTGCTCTTACCCTGGAACATTGGTTGGCATTACGAATATAGGACTACCTGTATATTCCTCCATCAAGCTTAAATCAAACTTTAATAAACCAACAATCCAACATGAATTCACACTAGCTTAGTTGATTTTACGACAAATTAAATTTAATTCCTCTAAATAGGCTACTATTCTCTAAAGTACCAGGAAAAACTGGAATTTCTTATGGAAAACACAGGGAATCTAGTTGTAAGAAAATAATGGGGGTGATTGGGAGATCCAAGCTTTAATAAACAATTTTTATCTTGATACTTAAAAATTGTTCATGGTGTAAGCCTGCAATCGAGCTTATCGACCAAGCGGCCGCTGCTGTTAGTGATGATAGTGCCAACATTTTGTCACCCGAGAATGCAAGTGTTCTATGTCCATTATTCCATTTTTGTGTAAAAGAGCATTGAAATTGGACTATGTGTATGAGGGAGGACCCAAAAGAAACCTGATTGAAAGCGTGTGGCCGTTCCTAGGCGTAGTAGAGAGTTCTCTCACTAGCTGAGTCTACTAGAGACCTTCCCAAATCAGTTGCCCAAGCGGCGTCTGCGTAGAAGTTTGTTTGATTGTAGTGTTGTTTTTCTCAACTGTTCTTGTTTGCTGCCTGCAAAATCGTTATGGCGGATTTAAAGGAACAAAAAGTGTGTTTGAAATTTTGCTTCCTGCTTGAAAAATCGGCAAGGGAAGCTCACCAAATGCTTCAACAATCTTTCAAGAAGGATGTTATGAGCCACACACAAGTTTTTGGGTGGTTTGGGTGCTTTAAACATGGTGAGATGAGTGTTGAAGATCATGCTCGTTTTGGGCATCCTTCATCATCTCGAAACGACAAAAATATTGAAAAAATCCACCAAAAAATCGAGGACTGTCATTTCACGATTGACGAAATTTCAGAACAGACAGGAGTGAGTTGGAGCTCGTGCCAGCGAAATTTGACTGAGTATTTGCAAATGAGACGTGTTGCCGCAAAGTTTGTTCCTCGCCTGCTCACACAGGATCAAAAAACCATTTGTCTGAATTTGAGCCAGGACTTGAAAAATCAGATTGAAAGTGACCCAAACTTTTTGAGCAAGGTCATTTATAGGTGATTAGAGTTGGTGTTATGGATATTACCCTGAAACCAAGCAAGGGTCTAG
>CABFOV010000023.1:381280-417761 GCA_902141375.1 Timema poppense | reverse complement strand
GTGTATATAATACTTGAATGCCCCAGGCCCTTAGGATAAATTTAGAAACTTCACAAACTACTATTTTCAATGCGTGTATACTAACTTTTCCTTAAAGTATTTTCAGATGAAATTGTACATAGTTTATAGTGTGTTATATCATTTGTATATGTTGGGATAGGACGATGAGGAACAATGGATTTCCGGAGAGGAATTGTGTACAGAGGGAAGTAGTGATGAAGATGACACAACCCTAAGAACCAAGCGTAGGGGTGGAGCTAAAAACCATCGCAAGCCACACAAGGGGGGCAAGAGGTTACACAAACTACCGCCCAAACTATTGGAACCTGACAGGACTCAGGAAGAAATCAAGGCTCTAGAGCCTACTCCACAATTCCTCGCTCCGGCTGACATAAGCTCTGCGGAAACTTCTCCAATCCCAGCCAGAAAACTCGAGGAAGTCGTTGACAGTCCTTTACAGTGCTCCAGCGAAGCCTGTGATCTATTCACCAAGAAAGAGGCTGAAGAACTTGAAATATCATGGAGGCCAAAACGAGGTAGTATCAAATTACCAAATTTAACTCCAGAAGGTATGTTAGATGAAATGCCTAATGTACAGATGCAGTAGACCTTATTTGACTTTGTATTAAGTGTTAAGATAATATAATACTGGTAAAATAAAGGCTTGATAATGTATTAGTTATAGCTGGCAACTTTCATATAGTCTAAGGCCTCTCAAATATACTTTTTTTAAACTTAAGTATGATTTTAGTAGTTAAAAATTGTTTATATTATACTTTTTTTTTTCAATGGGTATCTTTACTCTTATAATAACAACAAATGTCTTATTTATTTTTATTTTTGAATGACATCAATTTGTTATTTTTTCCTCACTGATAAAGAAATTTAAAGATTTATTTTAAAGTTTGTACTTTCTCAAAGCTCCTTTCCCTACAAACTATTTTATTTGAGAGACTTTAGACTATACCTTGCTGTATTTACTCGCTTATTGGCACCACACAAATAGGATCGATCATTTCCCTGTATTCGTAGAAATGGCATTAAACTAATCTCAATAAACAACTTTTGTTAAAAAAAACATATTCACTTTTTCATCTTGGCTAAAAAAAAATTTAAATGTGTGGGAGCATTCATGTAATTTTTGAAATACTATTTCTTAAGTCTATTAAGCTAGGTGCACTGACTGCTATTTTGAAACCAAAATCATTTTTATTGAAATAAAGTGCAAACTATATCCTGAGTAAATACAGTATTTCATGTTAAACCAATGGTTTGGTAGAAAAAGTTAGAAGGCTTTAAAACAAGTTTAGTACAACATTAATTTAGTGATAATTATTGTAGGTTAAAATAAGAGCTAAACAATATACTCAATGTCTTGATGAAAATTTATTTTAAAATATAGATTCTAAGAAATAATATTTTGTAAAAAGATATAGATTCTAAGAAATAATATTTTGTAAAAAGATAAGAAAGATTAACTATTATTTTTGTGATGTACAGTGTACATTCCTGCACTGTAAATTATTAGATTACATTAATAATACATATCCTGAGTAATGTTGTATCATAAGAAATAATATTCATAGAAGACTTGCATTTATTAAAACAAAAAAGGTTTGAAAGTGAAATAGATTGATCAAGTACCTACTCATATTGTCTACTTTATTGTATCTCTTAAAATGTAAAATTTGTTAAGAGTCTAACTACGTATTTTTTATTTATCAGCAAGGCAATAACAGAGCATAGCTGCCAACACTCCTTAATTTTATTTTAAATTTACAAAACTATTACTATTTATATAATTCTACGACCCCTTAGATTTTTACAAACATACTTAATTCTTTTCTCATAGCGGTCAAGATTTATTGATTCCCTTTGGTCTATTGTGTGTTATGGAAGTTGACTAAAGTTGATTTTAAACTTTCCCATTACTACGTGCATTGAGCTTAACTTGACAGAGACAGGGACATATGTTGAGTAATTTTAAACTCCAGAGATACCATCACAGATACTCTTCATGTCGCGTGCCAAATACTTTTGTTGGTGCGCTCTGGCGGGTAGTAAACAAATATGGCTGCTCAAAATAACACTGGTAATGAAGAAGAACAGATCTATCAGTTTTTAGTTGCGGATTCTGGTTCAGAATTATCTGTAAATGTCAACAAATATAGCGACGAGGTTAGTGCTGATAATGTGTCGAGGAGTGATATTACATCAGAAAACAGTAGTGACAGTGATAATGAATGTGAAGTTGCAGCAGGCTGGTTTGATGTCAATAGGGCAGTAAGAACTATAAAATTGGGTTTGTGTAACGGTGATAATTTTGATTTAGTAGTGAAAAGTGATGTTTCGAATGTTTGTGATCCATAAACAGCGTTCCTTCAATTTATGCCTAAGTCAGTATTTGAACATGTAGCAAAGCAGACAAATATATTTGCTGAACAGCTCTTAGATACAAATTTTGACTTCCCACCATGGTTAAGGTATGATAAATTGACAGAGTGCACGATAGAAGATATTCAAGCAATGGTGGCTCTTTATATTTTGATAGGAATGTGTCATTAACAAACATTACTCATGTATTTCTCTGAAAACAATTGGCTTACCACCACACCAACTTATGGGCAAGTATTGTCATGTGATAAGTACTGCTTGCTTCACAGATTTATGCATTTCACAAATAATAAATATCACATTGTAAAGGGGTCAAGATGCTATGATTCTTTATTCAAGGTGAGGCCTATAATTATCTTATTAGAGAATACATACCTGGAACATGTTTTAGACTTTAAAATGTTAATCAGTCGATGAGTCCATACTGAAGTTTATAAGAAAATTGTGGTGTAAGCAATACCGTTCGTCAAAATCATCCACAAAATGGCAAATACAACACTGGTGGTTATGCAACAATAAAAGTGGGTTCTTGTGCAGATCTGAGACTGATGTAGGCAAGAACAGTAAGGTTCAGAAACATTAGGTGAACAAGTTGTGAGCAACTAAATACATAGTTTTGAAAAACTAAAAGAATTGTTTATGTTGACCATATTTTGGTATCATCCGGCAAATTATATGCTCGTTCGTTCATAGCAAGATACTGGCTGTGTAAATAGACTACCTACCCCACATCTGAAATCGGCACAGATCAAGAAGAAATCAAAAAGAACCAAACTGTTCACACAATAACAGATAAATCCAAATTAGTTTTAAATTACAATTCCAATATTACTGGTTTTGACAAGTTTGATCAATTATGTACAAAATATTCATATTATCACAAGAAAATCTAGTGGTATCAAGTGTTGAGGTAATTCCGCATGAAAAAAATCCAGTGAATGGAATAATAGTTTACAACAGGGTAAACAAAAAAATTAGTGCTCCTGAGTTCAGGAATGTTGTCATAACAGGTATTTCAAGCGTATCGCACATTACAGCATGCCACACAGCACCGCCGAGAAGAAATTTCTGTTGTATACTTTTTATAAAATCAAATGGTGTCATGTCCACTATAATGCACCACAATGCGTGAAAGTGGCTTGTGGAGTTTTCATTCCAGAAATCTTGAGGTTTCTATAGAATAATTTTTTCCTTAGTGCCGGCATGCCTCGTATCATAACACTTGTTCATTTGTATTGTGAAATGTGATTGTATTATCTTATATTCTCACTGTTCATTTTGGTAATTAAAATACACATTTATATATTGAGGTAGAATTCAACATAAAACAACACATTTTAATTGTGTTTTTCTTTATAGATTTAATTGATTAAAAATATTGGAGGAATGCTGTAAAGATAATGTAAATGTTTTCCATAACATTTTGGCTATATGAAAATTATATAACAACCTTTTTCATGACATTTTTCAAATAAACTGAAGAAACCTTCTGTATGGACTGCACTTCCACAACTGAGTGTGCTACCTCAGGAAGAAGACACATGGAATGATCCACATGGTGACCCAGTGGTGTGTGCAACAGTGAGCTTTAGAAGTACTAGCGTTCTCCTCCATCAAAATGTGTTCTTAGGTCTTTTGATGTTATACCGCTAGCAAGGCTCATGGAAACACACCTCGTTGAGGAGCAGCAAGACAAGATTCACAAACCTGTGCTGTTTGCTCTCTCTTACCATCCCAGTGCTCAATGAAAGAAAAGGGGAAATGCAAAAGTAAGCAGACACTTTTATACTACAAGAATTGCCCATTTGAGCCTGCAATGTGCCCAGTCTCATGTTTTGAGACATACCACAGTTTATGGGATTTCAAGTTCAACTGTCACTTCTAGAACTGGGAAAAGTTTGGAACACTATTACACAAATGTGTACAACTAGAAAATCTATGTTCTGAAACACACAACAGCAAAGGAGGTTTGAAACAAAACCTTGAGCTTTGTAGCAATCATAACATATTTTGTAAGGTTATGAAGTTTTAAATAGTGGCAAAAATATAAACACTAGAATGAGAAATTCCTTTTTTAAATTCTGCAGCAAAAGATTTAATAGCAGTAATATAGGAAAGATTATGTTTGATCTAATTAATAATACTTGTAATTAAATTGTGTAGTTTTGTAAGATTTGATGGTTTCTGTTCAGGCTGGATTTGGTTTTTATTTTTCTCTAGTAATGAAGAAATTTAACTTTTGATGTTATTGTGTTCATAATTCTGTTTGTAATTACATACTAAAAACATACTGTGCATTATACTTAAATCCTGATATGGAGAAGATTCACATATTTAAAAAAATATATTTTTACTAATTTTAATTTTCAAGGGTTGGCATAAATATATGAGAATTACTTTTTGCATGGAAGTGTGACTTGCAAATATGTGAGGTGAAAATCTATTGAATTTTTAAATTAATTTAGATAAAACTACATGTTAAAAAAGTATAATTGTAATATGCATGCTTTCCTAAAGAGATAGGTTCCATTTATAATCAAGACATTTTTACACAGCAAACGAAAGATGGACAAATGACAAATGGACAAAAAGTATAGTTGTAATATGCATGCTTTCCTAAAGAGATAGGTTCCATTTATAATCAAGACATTTTTATACAGCAAACGAAAGAGTATTATTTTTCAATAGATGGACAAATGATTTAATCTCTTTTGCTTTTGAACCTAACATATCATAATATTTTTGAAGCTATTTTAATTATAGATTTAAAGCCTAATATAGAAAATATGTTTGTAGACTGAGTTTGGACTCCTTAGTAGTTTAAAAATAACGGTATTTAGGAGGAAAACATTTGTACTTAAAATAATGTGTATTGTTATTTAGACGTTAGCTCGCGCTTGATATCACTTAAAGCATTGCAAGAAACTAATGATGCATACACATAAGTTAAAGCATGACTTGTATGTCTGCAACAACATTGTCATACAAAAAATAATAAACTGGCTGCTAAAAATCTTTTGAAGAAACAACACACTGAGATTAATAACAATGATGTTAATATTATCAAATTTGAACATCATTGGCCTTTAGATTCTCAAGAAGAAAATTTCCTCGGCAACTCTGATTCTAATCTTAAGAGAGCCTTCTTGAAAATGAAAATATTAGATGCCTTACTTGAAGCAGCTGAGAATAAGGAAAGGGTGAGTGGTTGTTTGGGTGTGTTTTTAAACTCTAGTTTTCTAATGGGTACATGGTAAAAGTATTATCTAGTTGTGAAAGAGGCAGATGTTTATTGTCATCCTAGGAAAATTCATATTTTCAAAGAGTGCATTTTAATTAGGTAATTAGATTTGGTTACCAAACTCCAATAGGCAGCTTATTATCTAAAATAAAATAAAATAAAATAAAATAAAATAAATTGTGCCTTTCATCATAATTATCATCTAAAGGTATAACTTTTCAAACATTCTAGGGCTGCCACTAATTTTTAACTTGTTCTCCAGCCATAGTGTTGAATTTTTATACAATTATGATTCTGGTATAACTAAGTCAATGTGTCTAGATATTAATGATCAACTAGCTCTATCACATAACTGAAGACATATTTAATATGCACATTATGTTCTAAATTTAGAAAAGTTAGGATTTTCTCACAAATATCTAAGTATGAAAAAGGTTTCCTAATATAAAAGATGAGTCTTACTTGTTAGAGAATTTCTTTTTTTTCTATAACATATTTTATAAAATGAATGATTTTATGAATTAGAACTAAAGGAACAATATAAATACTTGCACATTTTAAGAAACATATCGTATATTTTGGTTAGGTACTTTTTTTCTATATTACTATCATAAAACTTTTGTTTATAAACTTTTTTTTTGCATTTGTCAATTCACTGTGCCTTTAAATAGATTATATTTGATTACTTATTTTCAAATGACCTGCTTTAAATTTTACAAATAAAAATTCATGTTATAAATTACTAACTTTTGCTTACTGTCTTGAGTATTATGTATACACTATATCACCAATAATGCAAAAAAAAAAATCTAGAACATAATAAAATGTCACTCGACTGCCGAATATATTGCTCTATAGATTTATTAATATATTAAAAATTTAACATTGTATTATACAACCATATAATTATTTACTATGCACTTGAACACTGGTTAAAAAGCCTCATAAACCTTTTGATAAAATTATAGTTTATATCTTTATTGTTACCAATTATTTAAAATTTCTATTTTTGCTTATAAATTATTGCTTTCTACACAGATCATGTATGTAAAAACTTGTGATAGTTGCTACAAAATTAGAACTAAGCTTACTTTATTTTAACTGTGTATGTACATACATATATCACATCAAACAAAAAGGTTAAATGTAAGTTTTACATGTCACACACATGCAGCTAATTGCTAGTACATATAATGTTTATTAATGTTGTAATATATTTTCATTGTTTATATTTGGTCCTAAACATAATCTCAAAATAAAACCGTCCACAATTTTTCAATCTAAATAGTGAGTGTCTTAAAGAGTTCATCCAATCCTGCCAGCAACCCCATGTAAGAATGTTTACTATATCGGAAATCTTGGTATTTCTAATTGGTTTGTTTGACAAATTCAGAGTTGGTAATATTATAGTGCGAGTGTAGTCTTCTTTGTTATGTATTATGTACTTTAAGAGCCTGTCTTACCCCACAAATAAACTGTAACTTAGTATGATAATCAAGCTCAACCCAGGCATCATGTTGAAGTGACGATACCTGCAGTCTTCTTTGTAAAGCATTGGAATTGAAACTAATGAAACTATTTCATCATGTTTGAATACTCAACAAAATTTAAAAACAATTATTTTTTTAAACTATAACACTATTTCTCCAATCCCAATTTCACTGTTATCAAGTGAATACTGCAGAAAGCCACACTTTGATGAAATTTATAGTTCGAGCATAGTCATATTATTCAAGTACATATTTAACCCTCTCCTCACTCCTGAAACATTGGGGTATACAACTAAATACATTTTACTATAAACTTTAAACACTAATTACATGACTTCACATTAGTCAATTATGTGACACATAAAATTTAATTCCCCCAATCCTTAAATAGTTTGGAAAATGGAGGGACATTTTTATTAAGGAAATAGTGTCAACTTTGAATAATGGTGGAAAATTTTAACTTTTTTTGTTAGTATTTTAACCACATTTTGTGGCATATTGCTCAACATACTATTTTAATCAATTTATTCTCAACTTTTTTAGGTAAATCTAAATTGGGTTTTATATGTATAAAAAGAAATAAAACACTTTTATAATATCAATAAAATCAACTTGCTTGGTGAAACTTATTCATCATTTTGCTTTACCATTAATTTATATTCATATTTCTAAGAGCTAATAATTAATTTGAAATAAAAACATTCAAGATACAAATCATTGTTTGCCCACTGAATGAATGTGTACAATATATAATAAACGTAGATTGTATTGATTTTTGGGGGCCATGATAGTGATATTGATCAAACATACTCTTAACAGTGACTAGACACTGGTTAAAATGGACAGCATTTACAAATACTCCTTAGGAAAGGACAATTTGTCTGGAATAAAGGTATGTGGCTATTTAATTTGTACACTTGTTAGCTAAAATCTGCCAAAGCAACTAGCCAATAATCTTTTGTATGTTCTTGGAAATGATGAATATTTTATATTTGATATCCAAAGCATGCCATTTTATTTTATCCTGTCTTCGTTCATATCACATGACATGTTTGCACTGAAGAGTAGGGTATTTTGAGGGTTAGAGTAATTTTAATGTATCTTTTTATTCCTTGTACCTGCAATTTGGTATTTATTTATTTTCTCACATATACATGGGCAACACCAGCAAAAATAATCGGTCATAAATTTAACTAAAATAAAAAATATATACATTATATATAATTAGAGAGTAAAGCAATATGCACATTAAGGTGCAGTCAACACAGTAGAGCCAGTGCAGGGCATCACAGGTTTTTGTAACGTGTGTTAATAAATAGTATTGGATGCATTAAAGCGCAGGCCTGCATTAAGTTATGGTTGAAGCACAGTATCCGGCGTGACACGCCCCTGCTTGTTGCATGTTGACCGACTGCTGTCTGTGTCCATCCCTTATGTTTACATTGTGGCGTTAAATATCAACATTGGTGGTTACTTACTACGTGTTTTCCTAATCATTGAATATTGAAGTCGTTTGTACTGAACCAGTGCTCTATGTTACAAGTAATGTAGGTTATATGAAAACAAAATTGAACTATGTTAAATGAGATAAAATTATTGGAGCACTCGATTGAAAAAAAATGACAAATACTGTCTTTGAAAATTCTGATAAGGCAAAAGGCAAATTCACCTTGCATATTTCTCTTTTCCGTGTAATCGCTTCTCTAGAATGATGTTTTTACTTTTACCTACATTGCACAACAAGATTTGCAACTATGCACTTCTGTATTGACATTTAATTCAGAGCTCGTGTCCATATGCTGTAAACTAGCCATCACACACACATCATTTGTCCTGCATCTATTTTTCTTCCAATGTGTGCATCTCTCCTGCATTGTGTTGTGTTGCACTGCCCTTCCTCAACAATGCACAATGTTTCAATGTACACCTAGATTAATTGTCGGCACTGTTGTGCCCTATTCTCTTGGCCACATTTAAACTAACAACAACCAAAACAAGTGTGACTCACTCATCATGAGTACTAGCTGACACATTATGCCCATGATTATCAACAAGCATGGGGTGCCTTCTATCGGCACTTGCCGTTAACATCATGTCAAAAAAGAACAGTGGTATGAGGATCTGGACAAGCATGTGAAATGGGCTGTGACCGGCTACCTCAAATCGCTTAGTGTTTTGGATTTGGAAATATCTACAAACCATGAATTTAGAATTAATTTTTTTCTGTCTGAAGGTACATTTCCTTAGAGACTGCCACCACAATGTAGTTTATGTCAAGGAATGCGACACAAGTCTAGCTATGGAGTCATTTGTTATAATTTAGTTTTTATTTTCTTTAAAAACTAAAAAATTAATGTGAACAAAATTAGAATTGGGGAAAATAAAATATACCAAATAATGAAAGTTTACCTTTTAAATGATTGCCATGTTTTCTAAGAGATGGATTTGTGTGTAAAATTATTCAGATTTGAGAACAAAGAGATTCAACCTATCTCTACTTTAAATTTTTTCTTAAAAGATTGTATCATGTTGTAAATGTTGTTTTTTATTTATGTAAATAGTTATTCACACAACATATAATATGACACCGAAATATACCATTTTGAAGTCTGAATATTTTACGTATCATGAAACTACTGTGTACAAAGCTATTTACATTACCCAATAAAATGGCATATTTCTAATATGTGAATTCTAATTTTTCATAATTCTACTTGCACATTAGTCAATAAAAACAAAAAACATTCTAAATAATATATTATCTAGAAATTATAAGCTCATACACTAACTTGTTTAAGTTAATAAATATTTACGAAAAGAAATCTCTAAAAATACTCGTTATATATTTTATAATATAAATAAGAATTAATAATTATATTCACACTAATATGATTTCAATAAATCGAAATGCTTTGAAAACTATAAAAACGTGTACATGTGTTAATATTGATAATAAATTAGTCTAGTTACCTTGCTAACCTTTATTAGGTTAGTTTAATCTACCTTTACTGAGCATTTAAGTGGGTTGTGATAAATAGAAATCATAGCACATTGACAAAGGTTAGAGGGTTTGTATATTTGTTATTTGTTTGTAAATTAGTAGCAACACTACTATTACTTGGTGTATACTTCACTAAACTTACATGCTTTAAAACAGTGTGGTCCAACTCTCAAGCCATAACATGTTTTCTTTTGGCCTGCCATTATCAACCTGTTTTTAAATAAATAATAAACCACTTTGATGGTCACACAGTCTAAGGCATCACTCTTACAATAAACTAGATTGCAGGTGATGGCTAGATCAGGGTTCAAATCTCGGTCAAGTTTACTGTTTATTTTTCTTAAACGGTTTCCCACTCTCTCTCTCTCTCTCTCTCTCTTTCTCTACAAATATATGTACATTCCCTCCAAATTTAATCATTCTCATCCCTAAAACAAACATATAAATAAGTGTAAAATCCAATCAGCTTAAATAAATAATAAAATAAAGGAATCCCAATCTACATTATTGAAGATTTGTGGTTCAAAACTAGATGGTAATTTCATGCATTATATTGCTGTAATCCCAATCGGTACTTCTATAGTATACTTGAATACTGGTTCAATTTAGTTTCTTTAATGGCATATTTATATTAATAATAAGTAATCAAAAAATACCTATAAAAATAATTTTAACACAATAAATTTGTTATAACTGTGGGATGTACATTAAAATACTAAAATGGTATCACAGGGCATTTCATCCCCAACACTTGAATCATCAGGTTACTTGGTTTTATTATTTACTGTAGTAAAATCAATTGGCTACAGTAAAATTATAACTTATTAATATAATTTATAATGCTAAGTACTAATATGGTAGCACAAGACATCTCATCACCAACACTTGGATCACCAGATTAGTTCTTAGTTTAATTGAACTTAAAAATATTTATTTGATTACAATTTATGGATAAGTAAATTTACAAAATTCCTGTGAGTAAATATGCATTAATCAATGCATATAATAAATTAAAACTAAAAATAATCACAATTGAAAGCTACCCAATTCTCAATGTTCTCTTTTTGTTTGTATGCCATCAAAGTTTTGATAGTTAAGAACCATGATACTAAGATCAATCCTTGATTATGTCTATACCAGTAATAATTGAGTTTGACACTATTATAAGATTTTTAAGTGGTAGTCAATGCCTTTCTACCGAATCCGTCGGCTCCACCCAAAACTGCGTCCGAATCCACAGCCCTGAGTTTGAGGTGCTGTGAGTGAAAATTGAAGGAGAGAATGATTAGTTGTTACACAATTACCTTATTTATTTAGTAAAAAAAATATGTGAACAGCTATTTTATCATTATGTTTTAAGTTACACTTCCTTTATTGTCATAGCAGGTCTTAAACACATTTTCATGCAGTATTTTTGGACGTTTGTAATATAAAATTTAGATACAATATCCATGTGTGTTAATATTCCGTCCTTTAAAAAGCATATTCTTTAATGGGTGTAAACTGTCCATTTTACTAACTGGCTTTACAAGCACCATGCCATTTTAGAAATCGAGTGGTGTGTGATTTACTTTTTTTTTTGTTCTTAATTATGTATTTGTATTTTTTTTATATGTATATACATCTACATTACTAAGAAAAGCTGTGTAACATTTTTAGTAGTTAAAAAAAATGTTTTTCTTAATGATTTTTAAAAATTAAACTTGGATTCATTGAACCTCTTTAGTGACAAAGTATGTATGTGTGTGTATATTTACTTATGTCCGCTCAAACTTAAGCAACATGGACCTTTTTTAAGTTCTTGTGGTTTATTCCATTAACTTAACTTTTCACAAAAAAAGAATGTGAATGTTAATCTAAAAGTTGTCTGAGCTACATTTCAAAATCTGTTGACAAATATTGTATTACTTATTATAAACACAACAAATAAGAAAAGCTCTTTCATGAACGATAATAGAACCATATAGTAGGAATACAGTAGGCTTGGAATATAGGGAATCCACTTGCATGGGCTGAAGGGAGCGCAAGTGTTTTTACAATTTTTATAGAATTGAAATTTTTTTGCTTAAATAAATCAAATATTTCTCCAGTAGCAAAATAGAGCTTAGTTTTCTGCACATGCTAATATCAACAGATCTTGAATATATGTCAATGTTGCCCTGGAATTTGGTGAACACTTTTTCTCTTTATTTAAAAAGTTTTGACAAACTTCCAGGACACCCTTGACAGATATTCAAGATCTGTTGATATTAGAAGGTGCAGAAAACTAAGCTCTATTTTGCTACTGGAGAAATATTTGATTTATTTTGGCCAAAAAAATGTAATGCTACCAAAACTGTAAAATTACTCGTGCTCTCTTCTGCCGCACCTTAAGAAAACACACAATCATAGGAATGTGAATATAGTAGTTTACATATTTTTAACATAGTAAAAATACCTGCTAGCTTTATATAATTTTATAAATTAGATGGAAGTCGGGGATAACCTTCTACTTGGTCATTGGGGGATTAAAGCATGGTAACAATTAACACATAATTAATTAATGACATCCTTTTATTAAGTTTAGCTTAGTTTTACATAATTATGTAGTGTGAAACTCACATTAAAAATTACCCCTTATTTTAAACACATCAATTCATTTTATATTATAATTTTGAAATTGAACATATTCTTGTCATTCGAAAACGAATACTTTTTACTTTTACAAGCACAAGCTGCAGCTTAACGTCTTCAATATATTTTTAATTGTTCCTGTACCATGTATTTACCAAATTAGATAGTTAATTACTCTTAATGCTAAACTTAAATGACACAAGTTGGTGTTAATATAGTTGGTTTAAAAAATAGTAAAAGTTGTGAGACTACCACTTCATTTCTTGGGTGAGAGTGAATATGTTTAAAAATAGTCACCCAATACAGCAACGAGCTATTTATCATTGCTTGTATTTTAGATTTTAGTGTAAAGAATGTCTATGTAAAGAGGTTCTTATAATATCAGGTTTTCCAGTTCAAAAAGTTATTATTTCACAAGTTGAATCCATCCTAAACACACTTATAGGCCCACCCTGATATTCTATTGTTTGTGAACAATGTCAAAAAACACATTTTTGCATCCTTTTGGAATTTATTGTTATTAAAAATATAATTATTAAATTTTTTCAAAATTTCGGATTAATTCACATTATGCTTAGACTTTTTTGTTACCTTCGTAATATAAATGTTTGCTTTTTTAGAATTGCTGCAAATCTTCTATATTGGATTAGAATTACAAATTCAAGTTTATCAAGTTTAACATTATTCCTTGAAAACCAGTAATAAGATCAAGCTAGATAATGAAACTGATATTGTCTCTTCAATTCTTTTTTTTTTTTACAATTCATCAATTCATATTCATTCTGTTTTATTATAGAATTCACTCCTATAGTTCTAATGATAACTCATGTGGTAAAACTTGTATAGGAAGCCGAACAGGAGACACTCAAGTCCCAACTATTTGTCAGACAAGAGTTGGAGCAGTTGCAAGACTCTCAGCCCGAGTCACTTGTTGGGGAGTTGGCTAGAAACTCAGATTCTTTCTTTAAATTATGCCCTTACTCTCTGGAAAAGAATGGAACCAAAGGTAATATTTCAAGCATTTTAATAGTGGATAATAAATTCTCACCTTTTATTCATTTAAAAGTTGATAGAGATATGGATTTAAGAAGGGGTGGAGGGAATAATCACCCACATTTATATTAAATATGTTAAATTGGTGCTATTAGAGATGATTGTTCAGTTAGCATTTACTTTAGTTGGTTCAGACAAAACTATAAACATTAAACTTTTAAGAATATAAAATTGGTTTAAAATTATTTTAGGGTGTACTTCTTTGTATCTTCAAGATAATACGATACTATTAAGACGTAAATATATTTTTAAAAAAAGCCTACAGTAATGTTTTCAAATTTGATATTAATTTTTTTTTTTAATTATTGATTTTTAATGTCTCTTGACTTTTTATAGTTTCCATCTCTATCTGAATGTAAAAATGAATACTTGATCATCAAACAAATTAAAAATTAAATCATACACCACATGTTTTCATCTACAGGTAATACAGTAATAAATGCAAAGTTAAAAAAATAATTCATAGTAGCTGAGAAAAAACAAACCAAGTATTGAGAATTTAGAATGTGAATACACATTTTACACCAAAAGTAATGTTGTTGAATATCAATGTCAAGAATATTTGTGGTCTAGCAGTTCCTGAAATATGATTTTATGTATTATACATGATAAGGAGGTTTTTTTTTTTCTATTGACTCTTTTTTTATAGCAAATAACATTCAGGAACTGCTATAATTTAGTCTGGATTATAACTAAAAGGTCAAAATTAAAATGAAGGTTTTAACCAAGATTTCTAATTTTACTCTAATTAAGACAGTTGTATTTGTTGAGTTGAGGTAAACTAATATCAAGTATATTAAGAATTAAAGGTGTTATTGCTCCATCTTTGGGTTTATATCAAGCTAAACATTATGAGATATTTTTCAGGTGTTCTCAAAGGAACTACTATAAAGTCTTGGCCAAGTTTGTATCAAATATTTCCAATATTCCAGGTTGAAATCATACCAAGTCAAATTCTTAAATTATAATTAAACTTATCCTTAACCTTATTAGTTCTAGAAAAGTTGATTTTTAGTGGATTTCCCCCCAACTAAGACTTGAGAGGTCGATTTTAAATGGGTTTAAATCCTGGCCTGATGCACTGGGGGTGGATTTTTTTCTAATCTTTATTAATATACTGGCACCTTTCAAGTAAGTGCCCCCTCAGCCCTTGAACTATGGTTTCTGTTGTTTATAGCTTGTGTTGACACTATAAAATAAAGATAGAATATACTTAATTTCTCTTTTTTTTAAATTGAAATTATATATATAGGCCTATGTATATTTTGTTCAAAGTTAATTAGCTTGTACATTTTAACTGTGGATACAGATCTTATAAATACAACTGTCTTGAATGAAAATGCAAAACTATTATACTTTATTATGAAAATGAAATCTTAATATATCACAATTGTTAAATATTTAAGATTTATTAAAATAAAGGCATATTTGTTGGAACTATTTATTCAAATAAATCTATTTTCATTGATAATGTTTATTTATTTAACTCTGTGTCATGCATGAACCTCAATTTATAATTTCAGAGGAATGTAGCATAAAATTCAGTCGGTTTGATGTTGTTCGTAAGTTGTATGATGACAAATTGAATGTAAGCAGCAAAGATGAGCATAAAGGATTCATTGAAATACACGAGGAGAAAGGAATTCCTAACTTTGAAATTGAGTTCAATATTAAAGAAAACATTTTACCTGATAAAACTCCTGCTAAAACTGAAAACAAAGACAAGATTGAAGTTTCAAAGAAGAAGCCTACACATTTTGTTCTGAGAAATATTAAGGTAGCTATTCTTAACTTTTTCTTTCAATTGTTGATCAAGGTCAGTAGCTATGGTAAGTATAAAAATGCAATTATATTTTAGAGTAGAGTTATTTTACTCAAGCTAGTAGTCACATTGTGTAAGGCTTAATTCTTGTAATAGACTTGAATTGACAGTTGTTGAATGGTTGAAGTTCGAATCTCGACAAGGTGCATTAAGGGCTATCTTCCACATGTGATTAATCAATGGGTTTCTCATTATCTCTTAACAATAATTGTGGTGTGCTTCTTCTAAAATACCTTTCTCAATCCTACTCCATAAATTATGTCAGTAATAACTAATAACCATAGTATTATTATGAAATGATTAAACATAGGATTTTAAGCTCCTAGAAAGTTAAGGGTTAAGTACCTCAAATAGTCGCCTTGAGTGTGTTGATTAGGCTTAATTAATCGAAAAAATTAGTCTTAAAAATTAACTAGGAAAACTTAAGAAAACACTGCACTCCAACCGTATTGGCATTAATTCTGATGAAAGAAAAATACAATGAGGAGATTGTACATTCTTATCCATGCTGGTCACAAATTTAAAATATTCTCAACAAACTTGCCATAGTTGGTATCAGATTAGCTCTTTTTCTAAGTCTTCCATTGTAAGGTTATGGTCACCAGCTTCTCCAAAATTCCCCACAAGATTAGCCACAACTTATTTGACCTCTATGATGGATAGTATGTAATAAATACCCGGCAGCCTTCATCCCTGCTTCCAATCATGGGGGCAGATTGATTCGTAGGTTTCTCTCTAAAAACCTGCACTCTAGCTGGAACCTTGATGAACACTTTATTCATGGGGAAGATACAGTAGCCCCATGGCTTCTTTGGTGCTGACTGACAGCTCACAGCTGACTTCTGACACTCAACATTTAGGTATATACCTAAATGTTGACTGTTAGAAGTGACAGCTGCTAAACACATGTTTTGCAGATCATATGGTTCGGCGTAGGGATACATAATTTGGTCTGGTAGCTTTTCAAAGCCGTCAGCTGTCAGCTGTGAGCTGTCAGTCAGCACCAAAGAAGTCAAGGGGCTACTGTAAGTCTTAATTGTCTATGAGTGCCAGGCCTCCACAGTTGTTCGGATCCCATGTTTAACTTTAGGTCCTCCATTTCATCTCACAATCACCCTACCATTACACATTAACGCAAGTACATATAACCCGAAAAGGTACTAAGACGCGGTGCTAATAAAAATAATTATTTGTCTATCTACTAGGTTCAGGCCTTGGACAAGGCATGTCTTATATAAAAGAGCAGGGTAAAATATTTCGAGTATGGTAACTGAGTAGCACTTGGTTTTCAGCAGGATTGAGAATATTTAGTCCACTCTTGACTGTGGTCACTGTAGAGGAAGAATGGTGGAAGGATAGAGAAGATATAGGCATTTTACTAAACTGACCTTACTAAGGCTGGGAACTGATGACTATGATAATAATATGAAACCACTGTTGATGAAGTGAACCATTTTTTTCTTGATTTGCTCTGGTTAGCCATTTTGTGCAGATCAAATGTGCTCTAGATGGTGCATAAGGCTCCAGTCTTCCATCATATAAGTTTGCCATGTGCTCAATAAGACTGTCAATTTGTTTTTTAATGGAAATCTACAAATATGGAACTTCTAGGTCCTTACATATCGTGCAGATTGTGGTAATATGTTGACTTTATGAAGTTCTTTGTCAGCATCCTTTCTGAAGGAACTGCGTGATGGAAATATTTTTCTAAAGACAACTTTTAAAGTTTGTATTTTAGAATGTTTTAAATGTAATGATTGCTGCCATACATAATATCATGACACAAATATGTACTAAATTAGATTTTCTTAGAAAATGCCTTGGAAGTCTTTCATTAATTTACTGTGTTTTGATACAGACAGCGGCCGCTTGATCAGTATGGCTCAATTGGTAACTGACGCCATGGAGTTTTGTTATGTGGGTGTAGGTCTTGCACAGCTTTGTTCTTTTCATGGTTTTAAATGTTTGTTTTCTCATGTTATGTTTATTTTTGTTTGTATACACTTATCCTTAAACTAGTTTTAACCAAACTTACAGGTCTTAAACAAGCAATTTATCACTTAGGGCATGGCTGTACTTGAAACGTGGCTGCCCTAGAAAGCATAGTGGCGACCCAGTCACAAGTATAGCCGTACTTTTAGTGAAAAAATAAAATTACAACTATACATTTTAAAGCTTGCCTGTGAAAAAAAACTGATATTTTCCTTTTGATACTAGTTTTTTTTTCCGACACCTTTACTGATATTATTGTTCACACGCCAGTATCGGATCGATATCAAAGAAATAGCTATTTTGCTATCATCACTCGTGTCGGGTGAAAATATTTACTAGGGTGGACTATGGAGGAAGAACAAATGACACTATTTCTCAATTCTCAATCATTTTCTGCGCGCCAGGCAAAAAGCAACATTAGCATTCAATCTCTGTTCCCTACTCATCATGATTCATAGCTGTTCTTTCAGAAACTTTAATGGTTAGAAAAGTGTAAAAAAATAGGTTGAAAAAATATACTACTAATCATATTTAGCTATTAAGTAACTTTCCATCAGCTACATTTTCATATACGTTTTGAAAGCTGATATGTTAAACCCTTCTGTAATATCCATTATCCTTCCATGTTACGACACACAAAATAGACGCAAAAGACCTAAGTATACTATCAAATGGTTAAATCGTTATAATTTTCAGTGTTTAAATAGATATGAAAATACATTTATGATGCAAAACTTGAAATTATTGTTACTTGATAAAAAAATATCCACATTAAAATTTCAATGATGATACTTACTATTATCTATATTTTTCTTTCAATACCACACCCCTAATTGAAACACACTACTAACTAATTTATAATGTCAGGCAGAGCGAGAAATACACTTATGTGATTAATTTCCTTTTCCTCCCATTATCTGTACTTCCTGTTCTGGCAATTCACTCTTATTGTATTATCACTGGTTAGTTCCACCCTCAGTGATCTGGTTAAGGGTTAAGTACCTCAAATAGTCGCCTTGAGTATGTTGATTAGGCTTAATTAATCGAAAAAATGAGTCTTAAATATTAACTAGGAAAACTTAAGAAAACACTGCACTCCAACCATATTGGCATTAATTCTGATGAAAAAAAAATACAATGAGGAGATTGTACATTCTTATCCATGCTGCTCACAAATTTAAAATATTTTCAACAAACTTGCCATAGTTGGTATCAGATTAGTTCTTTTTCTAAGTCTTCCATTGCAAGGTTATGGTGTTTGTTGCTTTGCATTAATTTGTATGGGTTATGGTGTCATACCTCTGTGCTAAGGGTCCGGGGCTCAATCCTCTGTCCCGGCACATATTTATCTGATTGTCAAACCCTTCCTTCAGCTTTGACAAGATGTGTATTAATCACAACTTGGGAATGTGTAGAATGCGAGGCCTCCACAGTGGTTTGGATCCCACGTGAAACTTAGGTCCTCCATTTCATCTCGCAATCACCCTACCATTACACATTAGTATAAGTGCGTATAACCCCAACGGTTAGTAAGACACTGTGAAAATAATAATAATAGCTCCACCCTCTAGCTCATACACTCCTCAGTTCAAACAGGATAGCCACAATTTTTTTTTTTTTGCAATAAAAACTACTGTTTCAGAATATAAATTATCATTTAAAACAAGAGTACACAACACTTCAGCTTGAAGGCAATAGCTAATCTAAGGATAAATCTAATTACTAATTTTTTAATGGAAAGTATACATTTCTACAATATAGACACCATGTGTGTAGTCTTATTTGGTTGGTTTGCACTCCAAAGAATTTGGAATTCACCGTTGTATTTTCCAAGTACAACCAATTTTACCCAAGATGTTTTGAAAACTTACCAATACACAACTTCTTTTTAGTTAGCTGCTAGTGGCATGGGCAAATTGGCCATCACTGACAAAGAAAAGCAACAGTTGGAGCGACTTATGCATGACATAGACACTGATTGCAATGAGAAAATTGGCAACGCCGCACAAGAGTTAGGCTTCAAGATGGACACACAATCTCAAAGCACCATTCAACAGATAGAACTACAGTTGAAGGTAAAATACTCAAACAAAACCTCCCTAAACTTGTTTTTGTTAGTGTTAAGATAGTTTGTATGTGTTACGCCTTAATACGGTTAATTAAGGTGCCAAAAATCTGCTAAAGTATCAACTAAACTTATTGATGAATGTTTGGAGGTTGAGTGAGAAAGTTAACCATTTAATCTTATGAGATGAAAATACACAAGTGGTTAGAGCCTTCCTTGAAGCTGGGGATCTTTGATGATGCTGTGTTTCCCAGGTAGGCCCACCTGGGGATGATGGCGAGATGATGAAGAGTTACATATTAATTATTGTTCTTTACTTCACACTCAAATAGATGAGTTAATTCAAAGAAAGATGACTTATTAAATAGTTTTAATGAGGCTATATTAAGGCTGTGCCTACCCTCCTTGGTGGTGTGTTGAGCTTTAAACCCTCAAAATAGATCATCATCATCATAAGCTGTTTTTAGCCTGTGGCCAAGTCAGCTTAGTAAAATACCTCCAGCTTCTATCCTTTCACTACTCTTCCTCCTTTGATTGCTTCGATTCTTCTCCTCTTGATTGAACACTTTCTGTTATCTGCTCCTCCCATCACTTTCTTGGCCTCTCTTGCGGTCTATTTACTACATACTTAATTGCCAACATTTTCTTTGCCATCCTCACATTTTCCATCCTCATTACATGCAAAAAATATATGAGGTTGCTAATCTTATACAAACTAGTAAGTTTCTGCCATAATGTTGGTCAAACTACTCTGTTGTTTAATCAACTGGGAAGATAGCTGACTATCAGACAGATCTGGCCCATGCATAGTTGTCCAATATCTTAAAAACTGCAGTGAACACCAAGCTGTAAGATATGTAGGCGACTCAAGCTATACTGGTCCACCACAAATAACAACACTACTCTAGTTAGCTACACTGATCCATGAAATTTTTTGTTATTTTAATTTTCTATTGCTATCGTTTGCTATATACTAATGATCTAATTTTTATTTTTTATGAATGTATGCACAAATTCTCAATCCTCATAAAACATTGTAAAACTGATTTGTCAAGTATTGAACTGAAATAGACTAATATTTAAAGAAGTCACGTTTATTAATAGTTTTTCAGGCACTTTTCATACCAATCTTCTGTCATTTAGCAGAACGTTTCAGCTGTAGCTGCAGTCTAGATATCAAGTGTGAGAAAACTCACAATAAATAATAAAAAATAACTGTCGCACTACCCCCCGTTTGGATTGTATCAAACTATTTTATTAATTAGACTCATGGATTAAATTTAAGGTATTTAAAAGTTTTTGAACATAGCGAGCTGTTACAGCACAGTACAATACTCCCATCACTGGTTGCATGCTCTAAAAAGACGTCACCCTTGCCCTTGGCTAGTTTTTTCGATGACTGGGTGGTCAAGGTTTAAGTGTTTCTTCTAAAAGTTTTTCAACTTTTCCTCCAAGAAAACTCGGGTACTTTTTCCATAAAATCTACCTTTCTCATCCATATGTCATATAGTATAAATTATCAAATAGCATGGTTGGGTAGTAAAACAAGGTACAAAACAATATATTCTCAAAAGTTTGTTTTCTTTTTTAAACACACACAGCTCTTAGAGCATAAACAACTAGGCCTGTATATTTTATATTTAGCATCTACAAAATATGTATTTATTAAAAACAGCTATGCCAGAAATAACTACAAAGCAATATTGAATTATTAAATATTTTTTAAAATTAAAATGTTTGTTTAGAACCATGCATTTATAGGTAGGGTCAGCCTTAACAGTAGGGACGAAATTTTTAAGGGTACTGTGAGCTGCTGGACTGACACATGTCAGTCCATTCATAGACCTATCTTTTGCAAACTGCAGACAAAGGCCAATGCGAAAACACAATTTTGCAAATTTACCCCCAAAAATAATTTAATTAATTTTAAAAAGGTAGTAAAGAAAAAATTGTTTGGTTATAAAATAATATTAATATAAAATAATCCAAAATAGTTACTAAACAATGAACTTAAAAAGTTTTACGGTAATAAGTTGTATATTTATTCCCTTGTTTCAAAATATGAATACCTATGTAGTTCATCATTATTATTCAATTTCTATAATGTTATATATTTTCATATGCATACCTTTCTTCCTATTGCACTTCAACTTTTTTCAGGTAACAATTTAGCCAAACTCATTAGAAACTATGATATAAATATACATACATACCTAATCATGCCATACCCTTACAGGTTAGGAAAAAACTGTGCATATAGCTCAACAAACAACTCCGTACTTTCTCCACACTTCTCTATCCTTGCATACTCCCTTCACTTCCACACTGAGTCACACATGCTCTTTTATTCTTAAAACTCTTTTAAGTTTCTCTTTATCACACATTCTTCTACACAATTTAACCATGTCTTATATGGTCTACCTTTCCTTTTGATCCACTCACCTTCGTCATATATTTTCTTTGTCACTCGATCCACATTCATCTTCTTAACATGACCAAACCAATATAAGGCACTTTTCTCACATTAACCCATTGGATTCCCTTTAAAAGCACACTCCTTCAGCACCCTTTTATTACTGACTTGGTTCATATGAGTTTTTCCACATACATTTCTTAGATATCTTATTCCAACTGTATTCACCTTGCTCTTGTGTTTCTACTGACAACCCCATGCTTCACATCTATACAACAATGTTGGCGTTGACAAAATTTTATATAATACCATTGTTGCCTCTTTAGATACCTACTACTTTATTCTTTGCCATAGTCCACATTTCCATCTACTCTCCGAGAGTAATTCATCAGTCTCCATTTCACCGTCTATTATCCCATTTTTACAAAACATTCTGCCCATGTAAATATCATAAATTATTTATTTTCTATTAGTTCTCATTTCATACTAACCTGAAATTCTATACTTACATAGCCTTTGAAATCTCTTAATATCCCTGACCTTTGAGATTATGAGAATATCTTGAATAAAATATGTAAGGCAATACATAATTTGACAAACATATTATTAATAAGGTTCCAACCAGGGACATCCCTCCTTCCCACTACCCTTCTAGACCACAAATAATTGTAATATAAACTTAAAACATAAGAAGTACTGATACAACTATAATATAAATCACTATATGTGTATTAAATGTTTAAATAAGTTTTAAAATCAAACTTCAACTTGATATCCGATATACTTTTACACACATTAAAAGTGCTACTAAAATTCCAATCGGAAAAATGTATATGCACAATAGCTTCTATACATTTTATACCCCCCCAATCAAAGTATCTAAGTGTGCCACATTTTTATATCAAGACTATGGTAATGTGTAAAGTTTATAATATACAGTCCCTAGCCAATCTATTAGCCTAAACCTCAGAAAATGGGTAAAATTCTACACTTTCCTTAATTTATTATATATATTAACAAATACATGCATTATATACAATTCAACAGTTTGTCATCACACTAATACTAAGTACATGATTAAAAACCGTGTTACCTAAAAATAGTATTACAATTATATTATTTAAATTAAAGTGGCCAGGAAACTCTCCAGGCTCAAACCCAATAAAAATAATGTATGGTAATTTTTAAATGATAAATTTCCAAGGGAAAAAATCTTTAATAATTATATATTATTATTATTAGCACCGCGTCTTACTACCCGTTCGGGTTATACGCACTTACGCTAATGTGTAATGGTAGGGTGATTGTGAGATGAAATGAAGGACCTACAGTTTAACGTGGAATCCGAACCACGGTGGAGGCCTGGCATTCTCCACATTCACAAGATGTCTTGTCAGAGGTGAAGGAAGGGTTTGGTAATCAGATAAATCTTTGCTGTGACCGAGGATAATAATTATATACAACTAGTAGAAAGAATAATATGAAATTGGAACCACAAACAAAACTTGGCTGAGATGGTTATTAATTGCACTGAAAGCACGCCTTGCAGAGTTCATCTGGTGGGAACACTAACCAAATATTAACATTTAAGTAATATGATTGTAAAGGGAGGACTATGGTTTGCGTCAGTTTTTAACTAAACCATAGTATACATTTTAGAATACCGGTACCAGCTTTCTAGGACTGTCAATGCTTCATAATATGCCTTATAATCTATCTTAGAACTAGGACAGGCACAACATCCAGACTCAGGCCATTAATTTATCATCATGAAAGGGTAAACCCACATTTCACCAATCATAAATTTTTCAGACATGCTAGGGATTGAGCCCGGGACCCTTAGCTCAGTAGACAGACACACTGCCGACTGAGCTAAGGTGTCGGATTTTTATTATTAAAATATATAGAGTGAAAATATAGTATTTTTTCTCATTTTCTGAGTGGTGGGCTGATAAACTGTCCAGGGATTGTATCCCCTCAATAAACTATTGATACGATGATTGAATTTACAGTCACTGCAAGCAGACACATCTGGGCATGATATAATAACTCTACATCCTGATGAGACAGATTCACTTGAAGCCAAGATTGACTCCAATTTAGAGGATGCTAGGATAAAACAAAGACTTCAAGAAATTGACAAAAATCTGGCTTTGTTGGCGGTCTGCAGTACACAGGTAGAACCTAGGACAGCAACTATTCTCACACTTGCTACAATAAAACCAAACATAGTTCCAGGAAATATAATGTAAAATATTATATATAGGAAATATAATATATAAGATATTATTTAGCTATCAAATTACCATTTAGTCTGAGACAGAGAATCTCAAAGTGTAGCAGCGNGAAGAGGGGTAAGGGAGGGGTTGGGGTGCGGAAGATTTTAAAAAGTGGCAATATAAGTTAACGTATTGTTAGGGGCTCGGCTTTGTGACTCTTAGGAAAGCTAGAATATTTATCGTTGAACTAACTTGCTTTCCTCCTCAACTCAAGTTGACCAGTTACACCCTCTAGTGCTGGAAATCTAAATCATGATAAACACAAACATTGTAAAACCATAATCTATTCATTGTTATTACATAATCTGGTGAGTAAATTTAATATTTTATATGTTCTTTGATGATATACTTCAGCATGTTAAGACAAAAATTATTTATTGAGATATTACAATATGTTGATATGTAAATATTTTAGTTCAATAGTATATAGACACAGTACATAATCCTGTAATCAGTACTAAGTGTAATTGTTACTTTACATTATCGAATACTGATAAATTATGTTTTCTGAACTGCTTATATTTTTAACAGATGAAAAAGGGAAATCATATGAACCTACAGAAAATAGACTTGAAGAATAAAACTGAAATCACTTGAATACGATGAATTGTATTTGTCTTCCTCAGTTTCAAAAGAGCTGTAGCTAAAACGAAAGAACAACAACCTCTGTGTGTTTTGTGTCTAAGTGTCTTAACAGATGATAATAGAAAACCAAATAAACAGAAACAGTATTGAATATAAATATTCAGAAAGGAAAAATAATCCCGAAGAATACTTATGCAATAAACTAGATGAAATTCTCATCCAGCAAAATAATGTTTAATTTCATTTTCATCTACCTCTATTATTTATTTTATCAATACAACTAGTACAACATCCAAAGCCCTGTTAGCATCTTATCAAGTGGCATACAGAATATCTCAGAACAAGAAACTGCACATGATCGCTGAAACTCTGATACTTCCTGTTTTGATGGATATGGTACCAATAATGTTGATTAATAAATGTGATAAGCAGCTACTTTTTAATACTTTTTAATAATTTTTAATAAATAACAGTCTCACGGCAGATTTCTGATATATCAGAAGACTTATACAGCTGATTAAGACGTTTATATACACACTTTTTCAACACAGATTAGTGACTTATTGGTGGGAATGAAGTGGGGAAGGGGGTTTCTTGCTTATGTCTATCTTTCTTTATGTATTAAGGCAGGAGTGGCCAAACTTTTTGATTTAGGGATCTACTCCAAAGAAGGAAAATCCTTTGCAATCTACTACGGAAACATAGCCTTCATTGGTGAAAATTAATAACCCATTTTGTGTTGTTTTAATAGTAAAATGGCATTGCATATAAGAACTTATAGTGCTTTCACACACAAAACCGAGTTTTTCATCAAACCACATGACACATAATTTCTCTTAAAAAAGTATTTTCTCACTAAACATTTGACTTTGAAGTTAATACATGACGCCAAATAATCTTAGGATAGTTTGTTGAATGAGAATTAATAATTACTCTGTCATAAACGAAGGCAGGATAGTAAATGTTCATCACTCAAACAGCTTCGATATTTCTAATGTTGATGTGAGAAAAATCTGCAAATCTTCTCTTCCATTTTATTTTTTTCAATCTTTTTTAATCAATCGACTAGACACTCAACCAAACCTGCGGCCATGGTCAACCGGTAGATCGCGATTGACTTTTGGGGGGCTATAGGGCTCAAATATTCCTCCCCCACTTCCCAAAATTTTCAGAAGTTTTTAGTATGAAGCCTAAAGATGCCCTTGTATCAAACTTCAAATAACTTATAGACGCATTCACTTTTCAAAAATTCATCAAGGAAGGACCACTTCAAATAGCTTCTAAAAACATCTAAATTTTGAAGAAAAAAAAATCAGACTAGGAACACACTAAATAGCTTTTAGGTACATCCAATTTTTTATTTTTTTTATCTGCAGGAGGACCACTTAAAATAAGGAATCTAATTTATGAAAAAAAAATTTGGTCATGAAAGAAAAAAGCATAAAATGGTCACACTATGTCTAAATCTACATAGATGGAGCGATTGCAGGAAATATAGGACTGCGGACCTTAATCTAATGATAAGCACCAGAATATTGGTGAACACATTGTATGACACATTGTGGATCACTATCTTCAAAAGAACTGAGTGAAGTGATGGATATCAAAACTATCAACTCCATAAACACTCGTCCATTGAAAATCAGACTTTTTGCATAGTTATGTGAGGAAATGGGGTCACAATATAGTCAATATTGTTTTAGTGTTATTCTCATCGGCTTTCATAGAAAATGTTGTGGCTCGTGTTTACAACTTGCAAGTGGAAGTAGCACTGTTTTAGAATAGGTCAATCAAGTCCATGCGGTAAAATTTCACAGGCAACATTTTGTTTCTAAATTAGCCGACTTAGGTGGTATTCTTAAGAAGAACATTACAATAAATAGAATTATTCAAGGAAAATATACTGACTGATAAAGTGAAGGAATTTATTGTGACGTCACACTTATGGGTCAGAAAACTAGAAAAGAAAAAAGTTGAGACATGTTTTCTCGTTTGAAGGATTTTGTGAGGGAAAATTGTGTAGAAACAATTGATGGTGGAAATGATCAGTGTGGATCAAGAATCACTTGTTTAAACTGTGGTCTAGGTTTTTTTTAAGTATTTCCCAGAAGCGCTTGGTGATAAATACAAAAAAATCACGGCTCCATTCCATGATGATTAGCCTTAAAATTATTTATTTTATCCTTAAGGAGAAGAAAACTATATATATGTTTTTAAGTTCAGTTCCCAGTAAATTGTAAATATAATTATTTAGGATAAACATCAGAGGGGAGGAGTAGCCTCATCTCCTCAGGAAAACTTTGTATTTCAACTTCCTTTTGCATCATCCAATTTATACAAGACTGGATTTTCAGCACTAACAGCCATTAAAATAAAATATTGTTCTATAATGAACATTAGAGTAACCATTTAAAAACTCTTTTCTCCCTATGATAAGTTAGATTCAAATAAGCAGCCAAATCCACCCCACTAACCCAGATATGAGGGCACAAGGTATAACAATTTTGGAACTTCCCTTCTAAACCAATACACACATATGTTATAGCAGGTACTCAAATGCGTGCTTTTTACTTCTTGAGTTTTTTCCACTATCATGAAAACACTGCAAATATAATATATAATCATATAGAAACATATTTAACAAAACAAAATTTTATAGGTTAAATTGGTGGTCTTGGGGTAAAGTGATCATTTCAGGACCCAATGTTTGTGTGTTCAAACCCAGCCAAAGTCAACAAATTTTTCTTGGGCAATAAAAATCTGTAGCAAAACTTCCTTCAGAGGGGACGTGAAGCCGTCAGTCCTATATCGATTGTGGAATGTAAAAGAACCCTGGAAGATATGTGAAAATACTTTTCCTGGCAAAATTGGCAGGCCCTTTAGCGCTTGTTCATATAAATTCTCGTGTGCTGATATAAGCCCGTTAAATACCTCAAATAAATAAATATAGGTTAAAAGAAAGATAAATCTTCACTTGTATGCGCTATAGTCAAGTTGGTTTACACTTCTCTGAAGGCATGGGAATTATTTAGTTAAAATATTAAATACAGACAATGTATCAATATATCATTAGAATGATAACCTTTTTATAATTGGCATGTTCAAGGCTAGAAATAGTTAAGATGGATTAACTTGTATTAATTAACATGTTGATTTGGTGTAACGCTTTTGTGTTTTATTTTTCTTTGAGTCGCCTCTGTTTTTTCTCTCATTTTTTAATTAATACATTCTAAACATGATGGCATGGAGACTTGTTGCCTTATTGCATATGCAATCAATGAAATCCTATAAAATTTTATAAACTTTTTTTTTTAATCTTGAAGTATCTTGTGTATATTGAGTGAGTATTTAAGATATTTAGATTAAACATAAAAATGCATTAACTTACTGTAGCCAACTTTTGTTGTCCTTGGTTGCCTTGCCTATGGCGAAGAAAGAAAAAATCAAATTCTAAACAGGTGTGGTTTTCCCAGTGTCTCAATAATTGATATTGTGTACTACCTTAAATTAATTAAGATGCTTAACCCCTAGTTGACCAGTTAGATATGCAGTTTTCCCACCAAACTTAACTGTAGTTTGATCCTGACCAGCTAAGTACATATATTGCTTCCCATTTTTTTTCGAGGTGAATATTGGTTTAATTTTTTAAAAGCTCATCCTAAAAATGGATACCATCTAATTCATTTAGGTAGTACATCTCAAACAAGATGTTTCTTCATGGAGCAGTTTTCTGTATTCTACTTTTAGAAAAACCTCTTATAAAAAATACAAGAAAATTGAAAAATAATTATCTTAATATGAAAAAACTATTCAACTGATCTCAATTTCACTGTTGCCAAGTGAAGAATGCGGAAAACCGTATCTCAAAATTTGTTCTAGTTAGGTCGTTTGAGTATTGGGTCTTTTAACATTATCCTCATTGTTTACTTATTTTTAGGGATGGGTCAAATATTCTATTTTATAAATATTGATCCAAATTGCATAATACATGATAAACATAAGAGGTTTTTTTTTCTACATTAATTCTTATGCTGCTATGGAAAATATATATAACCAAATGCTAACAAGTTTTGGTAAGTAAAGCAATCTTTATAATATTTATACAGTAAAGTGATATAATATTAATATTTGGGGTTTGGTTGTTAAGTTTATCCTTTGTATGTTGTGGTTCTTAAAAAAAATCAAGTTCAAGATAAAAAAAAAAGAAAAATTTAATTTTAAATCTCGAAATTCCCTGAGAGTCTAAGGATTAACAAATCCCTTCTTATTTCATATAGTTTTTTGAAAGAAAAAACAGTTATGACGAATACAAAATGGTTCTCAGGACTGTAGGGGTTTTCTTCCCCTAGAAAATATAATTATATTTATATTCCTTATAAATGCCTAGTTTATTTATCAACTTCTTAAAGCCATTTAAGATTCATATTTCCTGCAATCCCAAATATATATATATATATTTTTTTAAACTTTGAATTACCCCAGAAAAATTTATGTTCTAAAAAACCCTTGAACTCTCCTATTGAGAACTTCCTCATGAACCATCACAGGTATAATTTACACCTCTTTGAACCCCCCCTCTGAAAAAAATTATGGGTAAAATCATGGTAGGTATGGTCTTGCAGGTGATCCAACCACTAACAACAGAGAAAATTAAAAAACTGCTTGATGATTGTCAGAGTACCAGCATCTCTTCCTGTACCCCGGAGAGCAGTGACATCTCAATCACTGGAAATACTATCTCGGAACACTCACCATGTCAATGTATGTTTGGTCCTCAACCTAGTGTGGATGAAGGTGATACAGTCCCAACACACCACTTCCCAGCGTTGTCTCAAGAAGTAGTCCAGCAACTGGTCGAAGAAGCCAAGGGCTCCATGCCGTTCTTCCAATTTAAACATTCTCTTTGAACTAATAATGCACTTTATTTAAATAATTAACTATGCCAATATTATAACTTTTAAAGTTGAATTCAAATAAATTGAAAAATTATGCCTGGAAACAGGAATTGAACCTGGGACCTTTGGTGAATCAATATTCTATCACTGAGCTATCCCATGCTCAAGGTCATTCTTCACTCATATTTTAAGGGAGAGTTTATGATGGATGTGTGAATATCATCGACTACTAAGAGCTATCATTGATAATACAGCCACCAGTGACTCGGTTGAGGCTTTGTGTTTTTTTTTATAATCATGTACATCAAGAACAAAACAGCTTAAAGAATATTGTAGATTTGTTGGTGTACACTACAAGCAATTACTGCCCCTTACTAAAAGTAGTTGGCTATCTCTGTTTCCAGCAATATATAGGGTGCATGAAGCTTTGAATTTTTTTTATTTTTTCTGCCTAGTCACCCTAAAATTCTGAAGTGGCATATATATTCTCTAATGTCTGTTTGTCATGACATGATCAAGGAAATATAGATATGGTTATTAATAGAACATATGAAGTGAATTTTTACAAAGTACATTTTGAACTTTTATTTTATAACTTTCTACATTTTTCTTAAACATCTTACATTTTGGGAGTCCTTGACCTCCTTTGCGCCAAAAGCATCTGGTCGCCCTGCTCTTGGTCCATGTGAGTTCTGGGTACCTATCACTCTTCTTGAACCCATTTATACTACTTGAAATGTATCTTCTGAATTTAGTCAGCTTATATTTATGTTACCTTATAATTGTAGTTATCAGAGCTCCACAGGCGAGTGATGATGTTTAACTTAAGATTCCATAAATGATCCAACCATTTATATAAAATATTTGTATTTATTTCATGTTCAACCCCATACATTTACCACATTTATAATAAATGTTTATTTATGTGTAATGTGTGTGTTTCCCACAAGTATTGTTGCTGTCCAACTACCAGTGTAAGTTATAATAAAATGGTCAAGCTACTATGACAACTAGGTAAGCTCAGTGAGGTTGTTCTTAACATACACATGCCCAATAGTCTGGAGATTTTAACATGAGCAATAAGTTTGTTTTGATTCTCCTCCACCCACCCTTTTCATAAGTCGAGATAATATTACTTTATATTTATTTAATAAATGTGAGGACCTATATGATATCTTTTTAATATTGTGTTTAATCTGTATTTTATCTTTATCACAAAATAGAAAACCATATTATAATGACATAAACTATATAATATTGGTGTTATTATATTTTTCAATATGTGGTGGATTGGATTAAACTCAAAGCTTTTTTTTTATTAAAAGTTCTAAAAAAATTTACATTTTCACCATAAATATTTATTTACAGGCACATATGAACACAAGAACAATTTAATGCCACAAACGGAATTTTGTTGTATTGTTTTTTTTGTGTTGTTTTTTTTCAATATGTGGTGGTCTAGATCTAAGCTGATTAATTTGGCTTGTCACATTAAATGTTTTCCTAAAGAACTAGTTTTACAGGGCATATGTTCTTGTTTGTGCCTAGCACAAACGATTGAACAACAAAAATGGGAAATGTGATGGGACAACTTGAGGTATGTTCATTTGGAGCTTGAGAAATATTGTACTGTATTAGTTTTGTGCTTCAACACATAATGTAAAAGGGATTCTTCTGTTGTTACATCAAAACGTTCATTGATTTTTTTACAAAACGTTTAATTTTTTTACTTACTGTTTATCTAAATATTATACTATAATTCCCTTCATGAATGTATGAGTATATGCGTTTAACTTATTTGACAGTCAATACATTAAGTATTTAAAATATAAAAATAGAGTACCTACAAAACATTGCTGAAAAATGATATTGGTTGTTTTATTGTCATAGACGTCGCTCACTATAATGACAATTAACTAAGAATGTATAAATCATGTGATATAATTGTTTTCATGTATATACCACCAATCTCATAAAAATAAGTGGCCAAGCATAAAGGGGTAATTATTAGTAAATAAATGCAACCTGATTGGTCTAAAGAAGGTTAAAAAACACTTTTGTGGTGAAATGATCACAAGTAGACTCGGTGTGGATTCAAACTCAAGTAAGAGTCGGATCAAAGACCAACACAGTGGAGCTGAGCTATCTCTGTCAGTGACGCATTTAAAAAACTATACATTATTTTTCTGGCTACCCGCTCTAAATTTTTTTAGATCAAGAGTGAAAGTTTGTAATAAACAAATATAAAATGGTCATCTGTGGTTGCTTGGTCCAACACTTCATAATCAAATTAGTCTGGGTTTCAAATGACAGGAAAATTAGGGTTAGAATCATTGTCAGTTGTGCAGTATACTGAAAGACTAAAAGTATATTTTCTAAAGTGGTTTACACTTTCTCTCCACAAAAATGCTGGTACATATACTCTAAAACTCTATCTTCCTCATCCCTAGTCCATAACTTTCTGAAATACTAAACTAAAACATTGTAGGTCCCTTGCAACAAAAAAAAGAAAAAAAAGTGGTATCATATTTAGTTTCCTTTTGCCAGTATTTACAGTTAAAGATACATCCACGGTTGCCTGAACTACCCGCCGACCACCCCTTCCCAACAATCAAACCCTGTGTTAAATTCACTGCCAAAAAGTTATAGATTATTTCAGACTCAGACAAGCATCACCACCGAATGACCCCAAATAACTCATTTATTAATTTAAATAGAACATGCCCTAACTTATTAGATCAATTCACATGAAACAGTGAGGTGCAGGTGCTGCCAAATTTCTTTCTCTCTCACACATTGGCGTGTGAATAGCATCTCGAAATATTTTGGCCATAGATCTGTCTAGTTCCACTTATACTTTAGCGTCATTAGAAAACAGCGTTGTTAATACGAGACAAAGAATTTTGCAATGCTGGTTCATCAAGGCTGCCAGTAGCTCCTTCTTAACTAAATTAAGGAGCTTTGCCCAACAGTTAACTGAGAGAGTGCGAAGATAAAAAGAAGTGTTTCCAACAGTACTATCTGAACACTACTATTTGTACTATTTCTCTGCACCTATACACTCTAAATTTGCGATATTTACTAAAATTAATATCCTGGGGCTCTTTTACAAAGCAACAAAAAATATATTATAAAAATAGGTAGATTGATCAATATTTTGGACCCAAATACTAAGATCGCCACTTGTTTATAAAACATGCTGTTACTTCGGCTGTGATATCCAGTGTATATGAAACACCTTTCCCTTATACCCGATCTAAAAAAAACCTCTTTTAATCACATATCCGTAAGAAAATACGCTAAACTTAGTTAAATATTCAATTAAGTCACAAATTCAAATAAAATATAAATAACAATTTGGTTAATTTTGTTTATTTACATAGGCATGCAAATAATAACTACTCCACGTGCAAAGATCACAATATAAAATATTATAAGTAAGTTAAACAATCTAAGATAGCTTATATTTTTATATACTAGTATTTGTATAATTAATCTGGAACTATGGGAGGTCTCCCGTTTGGTGAGTGCTTCTTGCCTCCCTAAAAAATATCCTAAGCTACCGCGGTACTTTTTGTGTTCTGGTGTAGGCCCCCTACTGTACGCATTCAAAAGCTCTAAACTAATTTAGTTTCAATCTACTTTTAAAAATGAAACTGAAAGAGAAGAACAAAATGGATACATTTCTAGTTGAGAGTGCCACCAAAGAATATTGGGTGTCCTATGAACAAAAATCGGTGATTAATAATATATATGGAAAACTTTGGCTCCATAAAGTGATATAAAGTAATACTAGTGTATCAATAATTATGTCAGTCTCTCGTTCTTCAAAATATTAGTCATACACCACCACCCCAAAGTAGAAAAACTATTACCAATGTCCGGCTTCTGTGGCCACATGGTCTAAGGTGCTGCTCTCACAATTATTTTATTATTATTATTATTTATTATTAGCACCGTGTCTTACTACCCGTTTGGGCTGTACGCACGCTAATGTGTAATGGTAGGTTGATTGTGAGATGAAATGGAGGACCTACAGTTTAACGTGGAATCCGAACCACGGTGGAGGCCTGGCATTCCCCACATTCACAAGTTGTGTTTAAGGTGCGGCCGAAGGGAGCGCTAGTGTTTTACAGTTTTTATAGAATTGAAATTTTTTGGCCAAAATAAATCAAATATGCCTCCAGTAGCAACATAAGAGATTAACCTTCTGGACATGCTAATATCAACAGATCTTGAATATCTGTCAAAGGTGTCCTGGAATTTTGTCAAAACTTTTTCTCTTTATTTAAAAAGTTTTAACAAAATTCCAGGATACCCTTGACAGATATTCAAAATCTGTTGATATTAGCATGTCCAGAAAGTTAATCTCTTATGTTGCTACTGGAGGCATATTTGATTTATTTTAGCAAAGAAAATGTAATGCTATAGAAACTGTAAAATTACTTGCGCTCCCTTCTGCCGCACCTTAATACACGTCATGTTAGAGGTGAAGCAAGTAGTGATGGGTCGCTCGTGAGCGAGTCATTCACGCCACCATTACTCACGACTTTTTCGCTCTCGTACATCCGCTCTGGCAAGAGTCAGGCGTGTTTGTCATTCACGACTCTTCTGTCGTTCTTCGTTCGCTACTAAGAAAAAATCAACTATAAATGCTTACTATCGTTACTAGATAGCAGCACTGCCTACAATATTAAACTATTTTTCTTAACATCACTTTTAGACATAATTCTGTGAATTAGACACTAAAGGTTATATGCCAAGGTTAATTATTATTAGTAATACGAGTAAGTAATAGAATTAAAGAATCAAAATAATAGGATTCGGATAAATTACACATAAAACCTAATTCGTTCATAAGTTGAAAGGAAAGAGACAGATTTGCACGCTCGGAACGGGAATTGTGAGTTTTAGTTAGCACTCGCTTATCAAGTTTAGGATTTGGAAGGGGTGAAGGGATTGGGAGCGAGCCATCAATACTGTGAACGATATGACTCATATGAACGTTTCTTTTGAGTGAGCGAGCTTCCCCTTCCAAATCCTAAACTTGATAAGCAAGTGCTAACTAAAACTCACAATTCCCGTTCCGAGCGTGCAAATCTGTTTCTTTCCTTTCAACTTATGAACGAATTAAGTTTTATGTGTAATTTATCCGAATCCTATTATTTTGATTCTTTAATTCTATTACTTACTCATATTACTAATAATAATTAACCTTGGCATATAACCTTTAGTGTCTAATTCACAGAATTATGTCTAAAAGTGATGTTAAGAAAAATAGTTTAATATTGTAGGCAGTGCTGCTAACTAGTAACGATAGTAAGCATTTATAGTTGATTTTTTCTTAGTAGCGAGCGAAGAACAACAGAAGAGTCGTGAATGACAAACACTCCTGACTCTTGCCAGAGCGGATGTACGAGAGTGAAAAAGTCGTGAGTAATGGTGGCGTGAATGACTCGCTCACGAGCGACCCATCACTAGTTCTCTCGCAATAGACTAGACTTCTGAAGACAGTGAGATCATGGTTCAATCCCGGTTGGGTACACAGAATGTGATTTTTCTTAAATGATGTTCAGCTCTCTCTTCTCTTCAGGCTAATGAGAGTGCACCACTTTTTATTTAAACTTTTCTAATCCCTTACAAATTAGTGTAATTAGTTTGTTTGTTAGGCTTATTTAGACTGTGCGATTAAAACTGTGTTGGGCCCTAATTATAACATTATTATTACTGCTATATAATTCGGTCCTTATAAATGGCATAAGCGACCAATTGAAAGGTTACCCCTCTCCTTTAGCTATAGATACAAATAAATACATTGTTTGTTTTCATATTATATCATTTTTAAAATAAATTTAAAATTTAATAATAATATTTTCGTAGGAAATAAAACATAAATGCATACTTATATCTACGTAGTTTTGGAATCACACGTTGACTGCTCGTGTACGGCAGCACCATCCATTGGGGTAATTTGATACTAACAGCGAGCTGCGGCAACTACTTTTAATTTCCTATAGTACCGCTAGATGGGGCGCTGCGTTACTCACCAATGTAGGTGTTTTTACCAGATCTTACATCTTTCTCCAAGAGTAAAACAAACAAAATGTTTTAGAAAACATATAGGCAATTCCCTGAACAAGCACAAATTACTTACAAATTATGGAAGAATTTTAGGGGAACTTTTTAAAAAAATATGACAAATCAAAAGTGATATCTGCATATTACTGTAACATAACTACAGTAGCTCCATGGCTTCTTTGGTGCTGACAGCTCACAGCTGACTTCTGACAGTCAAAATTTAGGGTATATACCTAAATTTTTACTGTCAGAAGTGACAGCTGCTAAACACATGTTTTTGCAGATCATATGGTTCGGCGTAGGGATACATAATTTGGTCTGGTAACTTTTCAAAGCCATCAGCTGTCAGCTATGAACTGTCAGTCAGCACCAAAGAAGCCATGGGGCTACTGTAACTATAAAATCGCTTAGATATTGTATTATCTGATAATACACCATGGTACACACTTGTCACTATATTATTATTATTATTATTATTATTAGCACCACGTCTTACTACCCGTTCGGGTTATACGCACTTACGCTAATGTGTAATGGTAGGGTGATTGTGAGATGAAATG